>BQNB010033097.1:0-52623 GCA_026074375.1 Tanacetum coccineum | reverse complement strand
TTTCTTTGTAATGTCTTTCTAGCTCCTTGCTAGTTTTTTTAATAAAGTTGCCGTTCAAAAAAAAAGAATAAGACCATGTGTGTCTTTTATGTCAAACATATTTGAGAGTTATAAGCAATTAATTTCGGTTAAACACAAAGAGTCATCACACTTGGGAGCGGGACTCCAACAAGGGCCTTTGACCTTGCAAGGTGGCGCGACCCATTGACCTCCGCCTTTTTGTTGTGGTAAAAAACATATTAGCTAAACGAATGTGCACTCCACACTTCCATAACTCGTATTCGAGAATAATTTGAAATCTCATTAGTCTCTAGTAAATCGTAATTACCTAAAATAATTGATGAGACCAAAATAACCAACAATGTTCATGTTCGTGTAAGGCGTCTTGTCGGCTTTCCTGCTATGTTACTCCGTCCACCCTTACGCTGGCTCAAACAATGTTTACCATTGATATGACCTTTGTTTGTAGTCTTAGAACATAATCAAAATCTTGAATTATTATGCGCATATATATATGTGAAGGAAAATGATCCCTTTATTCGAGATGAGTGACTCATTCAGATTTTAATATTTATGGATTTTTCTGTAATCATTATTGAAAAAACACGTTACAACAATAATTTTCACAATAAAATAATAAATAGGAAAAACATTTCAGAGTTCAGACCATATAATTCCTACAAAAAGGAACTTCATAGATCATATCATCTTTGCTTATTCTAGTGACAATAAAAAACACTCACTTGTTACATTTTGTAATTTAGTCGAGTACCTTTTTTTTGTCTTTTTTCAATTATTTCGATATAACAAATCCCAAAAAGGTGATTCGGACTGGGGGTAGCAATTCGGGTCGGGTTCGGGTTGGCGGGTTCGGGTTGACATGTTGACGGATCAGAAAACCTCAACCCAAACCCGACCCATTTAAATAATCGGGTCAGATATGTCAACCCTAACCTGTTTACACAGAAAAACCCTAACCATGACCCATTTCACACCCGTGTTTACATATAACCGCGAACCTGACCCATTTAACCCCATATATATTATATTAGGTTGACGGGTTAAAATAGGTTACACGGGTGAATGGATAAACGGGATTTTTGTCGACCCATTTAAAACCCGTTTTATATAGCAAAAGTTGCAAAGTTACACATGATTAAACACGTGAATGGGTTAATTAGTTCGACAATTTTAACTCATTAGAAACCATATAACCAAAATATAAATAATTTAAAACTTAAAAAAAAAATCTTAAAAACGGTTAAGCTGAGGTCGACCCAACTTAATTTATTCTCAACCTAACGCTAAACCTGTTTAATAAACGGTGTTAAATTTGTCGTGACCAAACTGACCCCAAAATATATTCAGACTCAACCCGAAACTGTTAACTTTCATGTCGGTTTCAGGTCGGGTTTCGTGTCGGGTCAGAAATTGCCACCCCTAATTCGGACAATATAATTTGGTGTGAACAATATGAACAAAAGCGAATTGTGGCATATATTTTTCTAGTTTATTTCATTTCACTTTCTACATTTACTAGTACTATTTTGTGGGCAACGAAGTATCATATCACAACAATGAACACATGGTTCCAAAACAGGCCCCCTTTGGTTGGATGTGTGAGTTCTGAGAAAAATTCAATAATGGAGTATCCTGACCACTTAGGCTGGGCTTAGCGGTGGAATGATTTATGACTATCACTTGAAGCTGCGTAGAATTTTAAGTTCAAGTTTTGTTAGCTGCAAACAACTCTGAATTGGTCACATCAAAATTCTGAAAAGGAATGTTTTACTCGATTTGAGTCCGTGTGACGATTTGTTTTAATCACACTTGTATTTAGTCGGCCAAAATGTCAAAAACCACAATTACCCAAAAATAATGGAATGTCCTTTCCCGACATTGTACAAATGATTTCATATAACTTCTATCAAGAAAATGACTTATATGCCATCGTCTTCGTGATTTATATCAACATGTTGTTTCATTTTTGTCGAACCTAAACGCTAAAGTTGCACATGCATTTTGTATGACTGGAGCAACGTTTGTCACGATGATAATGACTATTGTCTGGGAGTGACCAAAAGTTATTAATTTCTGAATAAAAGATGGTTACGTAAATAGGGTTTTGCTAATAACAACGCATAATTAGTAATTAATTTTTCATATTTCTAGATAAACATTATACAATTTCCAATCACAATCATAAAAAGCTATTGTCATTTTTTGATTTTCTCAAACACATCTGAAATCCAATTTTTTCATGAGAAAGGTGAAAGTTGTTTTAAATTACGTCTTAATATTAACGTTTCCTTCGACTGGAATTCTAGTGTTGGTCCTTAGATCCCTCAGGTTGTTTTAAGGTTAATACTCATCTAGATAAGCAGCTTGCCGATAGCAGCCTTGACCCCCAACTTCGTTGGAATTCTTGGGTTCCTCGTAAGGTAAATGCTTATGTTTGGCGTGCTTCTTTGGACATGTTACCATCTCGGGTCAATCTTATTGCTCGCGCGGTGAATATTCTCTCTTCTTTGTGTCCGTTCTGTGAAGCTGATGAGTAATATTTAGATCATTGTCTCATTAAGCGCCCAAAGATTATTTTGTTATGGAGGAAAGTTTGGTGTTGGTGGCGTTTTGATACAACGATATCCATTCCAGCTCTTTCTTTCCCTGACATTGCCACAGGCAAAATTGGTAATCTTGGAAATGAGAATTCTTAATCGTGTTTTACACGGGGGTATATGTGTGTGTTTTGTGGTCTATCTCGAAGTGGCGGAATAACTTAGTTCATGCTCCCGCGAAATTGGAGTCTGTGAGACCTTTTGATATCTTCCCATCTATTCAAAGGCTTTCTAAGGTTTGGATTTCTTCTAAATGTTCGGTGAAAGATTCATCTTGGAGTTGTTGAATTACCAATCTTAAAGAGACATTTTCTTTTTAGTTCTTTGGTTTTTTAGGTGTTGATTTTTTGTTGTTCCATTTTTTTATTCCCTTATACATTAGTTTCTTTTTGCTCCTTATGGGACCTTTTTTTAATAAAGCTAGCCTTAAAAAACATTTCCTTCAACCGAAAACGCTTAAGTTAGTTGTTAACGATATCACAACTTAAGGATGTTGTTGGCACTTTTATATAAATAAATAAAAGCTCGTAAGATACTAGCTGTTATAACGACACCACGAAGGCAATTTGTTTAAAACATCCATTAAACATAAATGGGTGTTGTTACGCCCGAGGTACCCACTATAGGTTAGTGCCCCCCCTCCCAATTTTATCAGTCTGTGAATAGGAAAATAAAGTTTTTTTCCTGTTTACTATTCCATGTTTTCTGTATTTTAATACTTTTTACTTATCAAACTTTATATGCTATGTTTCGTATTTTCAATTCTGTGCTTTTATTGTAAAAACTAAATTTAAGGTTATATTTTCGTGATGGGTTAGGATAACCATCATACTTGTCAATTGTTTAGGATATGTGTTTAGGATAAGTATTTATTATGTTTTAAGATAAGTTTTGTGTTTGTGTAAGGTTCTCACGATAAATACATTTAAAGGTTCTTGTCATTTCATGAAAAAGAATATCAGTTTTAGTCAATCAAAATATCTCTTCTTCTTCTTTTTTCTTACGGAGCAAGCACACGCTAAAAGTGGTGCAAAACTATTGATACTTTCTTAGTCCGGTCGTATCAATTGGTGCTTTCATTGAGAACCCTCGTTGAGAGGGCTACCGAATTAGGGTTCCAATCAAGTAAAAAAAAGTTATTATTCATCGAAGTACTGTTCACTGGAGCGACTGTTCACCGTCACCTGTTCATTGGTAAAAAAATAAAATTTTTATTGTTCTTCGAGTTACTGTTCATGGCATCGGGCAGCAACGATCGGGACACACTATCTAAGCTCTTGGAAATGGGTACGGTGGCCGAATATCAAAGTGAGTTTGAGATACTTATAAATCGAGTAATGGGGATCTCTGAAAACTTACTTAAATCGTTTTATATCTCTAAACTTAAATCAAATCTAGAACGTGCACTCTTAAGGTCAAACCCCACAACTTTAGGCGAAGCTTTTTCATTAGCCCGTGCAACGGAAGCACGCTTCACGAACCTACAACTTTGGGAACTGTTGAGGTCGAATCCTACAACTTTGGGAGAAGCATTCTCCTTAGCCCGTATAACCAGAAAGCACGTTATTGGGATCGATCTTCATTGTCTTCCAGCAACAAACAAGTAGCAACAACAGCGGACTGCAAAACCAAAACTTGACAACGTCACGTTTTACTATGCCGCGTTAGAAACCTGTTAACGAGGTTGTATTTGTGAAAGTGAATGATGAGACGAAAGGGTTTAGTTAATAGTTCAGATCTATAACACCCACAAAACCCTTCGCCCACCTACAACCGCCGCCGTCCACCTCACGTCGTCGCCATTGTCGTCTACGTCACCTCCAGCCGCCAACCTTCTACAAGGGACTCCCTTCAATCCAAGATTTAATCGTGATGCAATGAGTTCGTTCAGATCTATAGAAAACGACGTGGCGAAAATCTCTACAACTGTGTATATCACTAATTTCCCTGACGAATCGTCTGCTAAGGATTTGTTTCATGCCTGTAATGTTTACGGACATGTGGTGGATTCGTACATCCCAAACAAAAGAGCAAAAAACGGTAAGAAATTCGGCTTTGTTCGATTTATCAATGTGTTTAGTGAGGATAGGTTGATTAACAACCTATGTACTGTTTGGATGGGACGACATAAGCTCTATGCGAATATTTCAAGGTTCCAAAGAAACAATAATACTGGTGGAAATAAGGCTGGTGGTATTAAACCCAACAATACATCTCGTAATTCATTTGTACCTTCTAAAGGTCCAGGGGATACAAAAAACAGTAATTCGTACGCGAAAGTTGTGTCAGGTATTAGGGCTAATGTTGGAGATTGCGTTGAGAATTCCCCAGCTTTAGTCTTGGATGATGGATGTTTAATGACTAGTAAATTCCCCAATTCATTATTCGGAAGGGTAAAAGAGTTTGCGTCATTGGCTAATATCAAATTGTCATTGGAGAATGAAGGTTTTGCGGATATCCACATTCAGTATTTGGGGGAGTTTTGGATTCTGTTGAAGTTTAATAATCCAGAGACTTGTAAGAAATTCCGCAACAACGTTAGCGTCGGATCCTGGTTTTCTGTTTTGAAAGATGCTGATATAGATTTTCATTGTGACAAAAGAATTGCGTGGGTTGAAACAGAGGGTATCCCTTTTAAATTATGGACGGAAAATACGTTCACACGAATAGCGTCTAGATGGGGAGTGCTTCTCAGTGTTGATGACGAGGAGGAATCGTGTTTTCATTCCAAAAGACTGTGTGTGCATACTTCTAATCCTAGAAGCATTTCGGAGGATTTTAAAATTATATTTCGAGGAAAGGTTCATTGGATCCGTGCAAAAGAAACACCCGGCTGGGTCCCTGATTTCGCTAATGAAATTAGAGATGAAGAGTATGATGATGTTTTATCTAACGATGATGGAGATAAAAACCACAGGTCGAACTTTTTTGGTGAAGAAGAAGAAGTTAAAGATGGCCAGGAACATCAATCGAAAGAGGATCCAATTGATGAGGACTTTGTGGAAGAAGGCGAAGTTAAGATTGCAAAAGAGAAATCCGAAGATCCATTCGGAATTTATCACATCCTTAAAAACAAGAAGAATAACACAAAAGGCATAGATAATTCAAGCAGTTATACACATCCTCCTGGTTTCTCTCATGTGAAAGCCCAGGAAGATGTACAGGAGATGAATAATATTAATGATCAGGTGGACGAGAATGCAGATGATTCTATAAATAATATCAAGGAACCTGCTAAACCGAAGCATAAAGACGAAGTCTGTGATTCTGTTTCGTCAGGGTATTTTAAAAAATCAGAGGCACCGAAAACTGGAGGCTCAATTTTGCAGCTGTTAGATGATGTGGTTAAGGTTGGACAAGTAATGGGGTATAAAATGGAAGGATGCATAAATAATATGTCCGAAATCATAGAAGCACAAGGAGTGGAGGAAGTGTTTAGATGAATTTTATTTCTCTAAACATTCAAGGCCTTGGAAAGAAGGCCAAAAAGGAGTGGGTTAAGGAGTTATGCAATAAGAATAAGGTCAATTTTTTGTCTCTTCAAGAAACAAAAATGGAGTTCATGGAAACATTCTGTGTGAGAAAATGCTGGGGAAACATGTCTTTCGAGTTTGAGCATAGTGACGCGGTAGGAAAATCGGGTGGCATTTTGTGTGTATGGGACCCTTTGTGTTTTCATAAAGTGAATACTACGAAGTCAGATTCTTTTGTTATGATCCGAGGTGTTTGGAAGGCAACGGGTGTGAAGCTCATGATTGTGTCAGTTTACGCTCCTCAAGAGACGAGAGAAAAACAGATTCTGTGGGAATACCTAGAAAGTGAAGTTAATAGGTGGGAAGGTGAAGTTGTGATCATGGGAGACTTTAACGAGGTAAGATACATGTGTGAAAGATTCGGATCAATTTTTAATGCGTCCGACGCCAATGTGTTCAATTCTTTTATCGCTGACTCGGGGTTAGTAGAAGTGGTTTTAGGAGGTAGCAAATTCACGTGGTGTCATAAGTCCGGATCCAAAATGAGCAAGCTCGACCGGTTTTTAGTCTCCGAAAATCTCACGAACACATATCCGAACATGAATGCTATTACAATGCCCAGATATCTATCTGACCATTGTCCGATTTTTCTTCGCGAAATTTCTTTATGTTTATGGATCCGATTCCGATTCAAGTTTCCATAATTGGTTTGACATTGCTGAATTTAATAATCTTGTGGAAGGCGTCTGGAAAACGTACTCAAGTAAGGAGTACAACCCTATCAGATACTTTACTCGTAAGCTAAAATTTCTCAAAGGAAAGATTCGTGAATGGAATTTTTCCCAAAGGTCGGCTGATATCTCGTTGTATCATAAACTCAAGCTTGATCTGGAAAACCTTGATGAAATTATTAATAGGGGAGAAGTGACTGACACCATTATCAGTAAACGATTGGATCTTTAAACAGGCCTCAACGACTTAAGTATTTCCGTATGATGGAGGTGGCTCAAAAAACCAAGATAAGATGGGACATTGAAGGTGACGAAAACTCCAATTTCTTTCACGGAATGCTGAACAAGAAGAGAAGAATGTTAAACGTCCGAGGTGTCTTGGTTGATGGTAGTTGGATTGACAACCCTCCTGATGTAAAGGATGAGTTTTTTAAGCCACTTTCAGCACGAGGTTTCGGAATACATGGTGCAAGAGGAGTATATAGATATGACTTTCCTACTGTTTTGTCCGACAAGATAGACAGCGTATTGAAAGCGAGGTATCTAATGACGAAATAAAATTAGCTGTGTGGGATTGTGGGACAGACAAAGCCCCGGGCCCGGATGGTTTCACATTTGGGTTTTATCGTAGGTATTGGGACTTAATCAAAGGTGACGTTATTAACGCGGTCAGGTACTTTTTCACTCACAGTGACATTCCTCTTGGATGTAACTCATCATTTATTACGTTAATTCCTAAAAATATAAATGCCAAACTCGTAAAGGAATTTCGTCCAATAAGTTTGATCGGGAGTCTTTACAAAAATTATGCTTAGATTATGGCAATAGCTCGTATTTTGTTATAAATGGCGATTTGCTCATCGAAGTCCAATCCGCCTTTATTGCGGATCGTCAAATTCTTGATGGGCCATTCTTACTCAATGAGGTTATCCAGTGGTGTAAACTGAGAAAAAAGCAAATGTTAATTTTTAAAGTGGACTTCGAAAAAGCGTACGATTCGGTGAGGTGGGACTATTTAGACGAAATTCTTAGGAAGTTTGGGTTCGGAGATAAGTGGTGCAAGTGGATACAATGTTGCCTCAAATCTTCGAGAGGTTCTATACTTGTTAATGGAAGTCCAACGAAGGAATTCGATTTTGGCAGAGGTCTCAAACAAGGGGATCCTCTATCTTCCTTCCTTTTTATTCTGGTTATGGAGAGTCTCCATCTTTCGTTTTCTCGAGTGGTAAAAGCTAGAATGTTTCAAGGGATCAGTATTGGTGACGGCTCTGTCAATCTGTCGCACCTCTTTTACGCAGATGACGCAGTTTTTGTTGGTCAATGGAACGCTAGTAACATTACTACGTTGGTTCATGTACTTGACTGCTTTCACAGAGTTTCAGGTCTTCGTATCAATATGTGCAAAAGCAAAATTATGGGGCTTAATGTAGATGGACAGTCGGTTAACAGTGCTGCCAGGCAACTTGGATGTATGGTTCTTAACATACCATTCATTTATCTTGGATCCATTGTTGGCGATAACATGGCACGTCAACAAGCATGGAGAGAAATAGTTGATCGGGTCAAAAGCAAACTGTCAAACTGGAAGATGAAAATGCTTTCCATCGGGGGCAGGTTAACTCTCGTTAAATCTGTTCTTGGATCTCTTCCAATTTACAACTTTTCTATCTTCAAAGTTCCCATGTGTGTGCTAAATGAATTAGAAGGGATTCGAAGAAAATTTTTTAATGGTCACGAGCAAGACAGTAAAAGAACTTCGTGGGTAAAGTGGAATACAGTCTTGATGTCTAAAGACAGAGGCGGCCTTGGAGTATCAAGTTTATATGCTATTAACAGAGGGCTTCTAGTCAAATGGGTTTGGCGTTTCGTCTCTAATAACGATTCATTGTGGGCACGGTCGATTAAGGCCATTCATGGTAGTAACATTCAGTGCAGATTTCCAGTGAAGAAAAATTACAATTCGTGTTGGAGGAGTATTCTTCAAGAAGTAAATACGTTATCTAAACGAGGTGTCCACGTGTTGAAGTATCTGCAAATAAAGTTAGGAGATGGTGAGTCAAGCTTGTTTTGGCATGATAGCTGGAGTAAGGAAGGAGTCCTCAAAGAAAAGTTTCCCCGCGTCTTTGCTTTAGAGTTGTGCAAAAATATGAATGTAGCTGATAAAGCTCGTCAACGTAACCCTTTTCAGACTTTTAGAAGAATCCCAAGAGGAGGTGTCGAACAAGATCAGTTCCAACAGATTGATCAAATTTTAAGGACGGTAACTCTCAATTCGAATAAAGATAGCTGGGTTTGGGAGTTGGATAAGTCAGGCAAGTTTTCGGTCGCCTCCGTCAGGAAGCTTATAGATGACACGTTGATACAGAGTGCTGATCTCAAATCCAGATGGAACAATCTCGTCCCTATCAAGGTTAACATCCACGCTTGGAGGGTTTCGAATAATTCTCTCCCTACAAGGTTTAATATATCCCGTCGAGGTATTCTTCTTGATTATATTATTTGCCCCAATTGTGACGTGGGAGTTGAAACTACAGGCCACTCATTCTTTTCATGTAGCATGGTTCGTGATATTAATCTTCTTATAGCTCGCTGGTGGAACATCACCATTGATGATTTTGATGGCTACGATGACTGGTCTTCTTGGATTGATTCTATTCACCTGTCTACAAAAGCTAAGAAAACGGTGGAAGCTGTTTTTTATATCTCCTGGTGGCTTCTTTGGTGGTATCGCAATTCCAAGATTTTTAAAGAGAAAATTCCGAAGAAGAGTAGTTTTTTTGATGAGCTTCAAAGTAGAGCGTTTCTTTGGTGTCGTTTTAGAGGAAAAAAAGATTTTGGGTGGAATGATTGGTTAAAACACCCCGAATGTATTTCTTTGTAATTCTAGCTCCTTGCTAGATTTCGTTTTCAATAAAATGCCGTTCAAAAAAAAAATAAGACAATATTAGTTGATGTTTTAAGTTAGCTTTAATTATATTTTAACTAACATTTGTAATCACCGCTTCAATTTTTTAATTAAACTTAGAAAGGTTTATAGAAAAAGAAAAGTTTTTGTTAGATTAAAAAAAACGTCATTAGATATGTTAATTAAACTTAGAAAGGTTTAGTCTACGTTGTTCTATTCATTCAATGTAGTTGAATGATCTGTAAATTTGTGATTAGATATGTTAAGTTCTACTCGGTCAGATATTAATTTTTAGGCTTAGCAGCGGACAAGAGTGTAAGACCATTGAATCCTTGTTTGTATGGCGAAAACGTTGCTCTGGCAACGAAAACCTTTGTTGATGCTTTATTCTTCTTACAAGCAACGACTATTATGTTATTATGTGATGACACTAATGGCGAACCTGACTCAATGATTCCATCATTCATATTAGTTATCAAAGAGTTTTAATGTCGCTATAACATAATTGTCCATAGTCACGTATAAAAATCCTTTATCTAGTAAAGGAAAACGAAAAGTAAGGACTTTCGTATTTCAGAAAAAAAGAATGTTGCTCTTCAATTATTATTATTATTATTTTAAATAAGCTTAATTAAAAGATCAAATATTACCTAATTTGCTCAAAGTTTATAGAAATTCGGTTTTCAATTCGCAGGTATTGAAAAATCGAAAATACACATGGGCTTATGGGTCATTCTTTCATAATTTTGAAGCAAAGTGTAAGATTAAATAAAAAAAACTCGTGATCTTAATTTAATCCCAACGAAAACTTCCCCTTCTCAAAACCCTTCCAAAAATCCCAAAATTCTTAAAGATGATTTAAGAGTTTACTTCCTGGAACTCAAAATCAACAATCGAAGAACTAAAAATCATGTTTAAGAATAGAAGATTACAAATTCATCTAATTTTTTCCCATGACACCAACCAAACATAAACTTTTAATATCAGGTTTAGTTTAATTATCTGTATCGATCTCTGTTTAGTTTCGGTAACATAACCTCAACTTTAATTTATCAATTTTTAAACTTGATTTAGGGGTTATTGCTTTAGGTTCGGCTTAACTCTAAAGTATGGTTAATATGTTGTTTGCTTTTGTTGATTGTTGTTATCTTTTGCGATTTTCTGTAAAATTGATAAATGGCTTTTAGTATATTCTTAAAGGGTTTGTGACTTTGATGTTAATTTTATTCCAACCTGGGCAAAAAAGTAGGCTTTGATTGAAGATCTAATTTGATTAATGAAGATAGCAACGAAGAATATTAGAGAGTAAGGGATTGGTGGTGGATTTTGGCCGCTCATATGGCGAGTAAATATATCGCTTTCAATTTATTTGACCTCGATTGGGTTTAGTTGGTGTGTGACTGTGTTTGAGACTGAACATATTTAAGATTAGTACCCTTTTACCTCCAACGGGTCAAGTTATAATTTTTCGCTAGAACGGAATGTGTTTTTTTAATGTACACAATCAAGTATTTATGGTTCAACCTTACCCATTGTGATTTGTTTTGACTTGAATCTTACCAAGTGAAAGTGTTAATACTCTGTGTATAAACTTAAAAAAAATGATATTTTGATTGTTTGTGTTCCCCTTATGATAAGTTTAAAATAGATGGCTAACACCTTATATGTCTTCCGAATTTAGGTAAAATCAGTTTCACCAGAATCCTTAAGTGTCTCGGTCAACGATATTGGCTCAATTGTAAGTATGATTGATACCTTTGCAGGATTCACACCAGGTTCTTTTCATTTAACTTTTCTCTCTTAAAATGTTTTAGAAGAGCCATCCTTTGTTGGAAGATATAAGACGCATAAATCCATGACTTTTGGATAATGTATTTAGTGATGTGGTTTTTTTTGTGTAATTAAAAACAAAATTTGTTAGTATATATTAGTCTTTTTAGTTTCCAGAAGTTATTAATCTTCTACATCACGAGTAATAGAGGAAGATATTTTTTATTTTTTATTTATTATGATTAGATATATATTGATTTAATTATTTAGTATTATGATTTTTAATTTTTTTTTATATTAGATTTATTTTATACTTTACATATTTTTTTTTTTTTTTTTTTGATTTATTTGAATTTTATTGCGAAAAACTACCATTGTTCTAAAACAGAAGTACTATCTCGTGATTCTAAAAACAAATAGGTGGGTGGGTAATGGGTCAAACATGTAAAACTGAAATGAGTTAGGTTTCATTGCCTCATTTTATTTTATTTATTATTTATTTTTGTAATGTGTAAAGAAGTGTATAAATGAAGTCTTTATAATGCTCAATGAAGTACAAGTGGTTATGAAGTTTAATCGAGTGGTTTTATGTTTTAGTACTCATGGCTTTGTTTGAGGTCATTATGTTGTTTATAGTTCTAGGATGATAATTGAAGATGAGGACGATGGGCTGAATGCTTACAATTATAATTTTATTTGGTGACTTGTGTTGTTGGGAAATTAGAGATATATATCATAACAATTGAAGGCAAGCCTCTTATAAGTTATGGAGGTGGTGTGAGTGGTTTTGAAGCTACTGTTGTCGAGTTTTATGAGAAGCTTGATTTCACTAGGTTCGTTTTTATAAAACCACTTTTATGATCAGAACAATACTGTGGTGAGCATAAACGATGAAGAAATATCAAAGCAACTTTTGATCATTGATAAACTCATAAAACTAACATTTGTAATAGTTATTACCATACATAGGATTTAGTTACTCTTCTTCACATGACAACAGATGGAAGTATTAAATATTAAGTAATAATAGTTAATCTTCGTTTGTTATGCAGCCTTGCAAGTCTAGAAACAATAGTGGCCTCATGTCTTTATTCTTGAGGTGAGTTATTCAAGTGTACGTTATAATTTGTCTATCACTAGATATGGTGTCCATCTTTTTTTTAACGGCAGATATGGTGTCGAGCTAATGAGGTAATCCACTACTACTCAAATACTCCAATATATGGTGTCACTTTGATGCATTTTTATAGGATTCGGAGTTCAGTTAAAGTGAGCGGGCGAACCAAGAAGAACCACCACAACCTACTTATAGTCACCAAGTATACTACTTCCATCGGTAAGAATTGTATGTGCATTGAGTAAACTTATGAAGTTGAGTATTGAGTGAAGATTGTGGGATAAATCACTTTTTTTCTCAAGTCCTGAACTAATTGTTTCTGGTCTCAACAATTTTGATTGTTTGCTTGATCATGAAATCTAAATTTAGAGTCTGTAAAACTAATGGGTACTTAGATTTATGTGGTCTATATTATCACCGCCTTGGCAATGTGATCACTATTAGTATTTACCTTGATCACTTGTCATAGAATTAGTGTATGATGTGGGTCATGGGCCATTCAGCCATTTGTTTGACTGAGAGTTTCTTCCTCATGTTGTTCATGGCTCCAAATGATAGTACTTACATAGTACACATATTTAAAGATGCAAGTTCAGTTCACTTACTACAATTTTTATATCAAGTATTTGAGAGAAGTGCAAAAATCATCCCTGTGGTTTATCAAAAAACCGTCTCACATCCCTCCTTAAATAATTGTCTAAAACACATCCCTCCGTCAATGCTTTGGGACACGATACATCCCTTGGACTAACGATGCAATTTTTTTTCCGTTAAATATTAACGAGCGTCTAATTTTTAACGGTGCAACTATATCGGAGGGTATTGTTGTCTTTTTGCTGCGACAGAGATGATTTTTGCACTTCTCTCTTAAAAAAAAGTTTTTGTTTGTTTTTTAATTTAAATAAAAAAAACTTTTTTACATTATTATTCGTAAAAAAATTTAATTTTTTTTTACAAAATCTTTAAAAAAAAAAATTAAAAAATGCGAAGTTTTTAAAAAAAAAATTTAAAAAGTTTTTAAAAGTACGATTTCGGTTCGATTATTTTAAAACTTTTTTTAAAAATTTCGTACTTTTTTAGAAATCTTTTTTAAAAAAATTTGTACATTTTAAAAACTTTTTTAAAAAAATTCTCACTTTTAAAATCTAAATTTTTTGAAAAAGATTTAAATCTTTTTCGTATTTTTTAAAATCTTATTTTTTAAAATGTACAAAAAATTTTAAAAAAGTTCTGTAAAAAAACTTCGCACTTTTTAATTTTTTTTTAAAGATTTTGTAAAAAAAATTAAATTTTTTTACGAATAATAATGTAAAAAAGTTTTTTTTTAAATTAAAAAACAAACAAAAACTTTTTTTAAGAGAGAAGTGCAAAAATCATCCATGTGGCAGCAAAAAGACAACAATACCCTCCTATATAGTTGCACCGTTAAAAATTAGACGCTCGTTAATACTTAACGGAATTTTTTTTGCACCGTTAGTCCAAGGGATGTATCGTGTCCCAAAACATTGACGGAGGGATGTGTTTTGGACAATTATTTAACGAGGGACGTGAGACGGTTTTTTGACAAACCACAAGGATGATTTTTGCACTTCTCTCTAAGTATTTTAAGCACCATTAGATGCTCATTGTACTCGACCACTGCTTTTGCTTTCTAATTCCAAAAGTTTTTTCATTTCTTATAGAGAAATAAGTTGATCGTCTTTTGAGATGTAAATAAACTATAAAATAAGTCTTTAAACTTAAATAGTACAGATCTTGAAACATCGATTAAAAAATCATCTATAACAAGTAAATGGAAGTTCTTGAAGACTTACGTTAAGGCATTTTTATCCCGTTAGAAATTGATTTGAATTTACATTAACTACAAATTATTTCAAAAAATAAAAACATAGGTGAAACCCGTGCGTGCACGGGTCTTATAACTGGTAGTGTCACTAAAGTAAAATTTGGGTTGGCAACTATCTAGGTGTAAGGTGTTTTACTTGCAAAAAAAAATGTAATTAGTTTCCATCGGGAAAACCTACACAGAGCGACACGAAAGAGTGCATAAATATTTTTTTGACCTTTTTGTGACGCATTAAGTTCATAAGCATGTCAAGAAACATAAAACTATACCCTTTTAACAAGCATTAAGTCACATTACGTGCTAAGATATAGTGACACTTTTAATGTGTTATGAAACACCTTGTCACTAAATGATGTACTTATCTTGCAGACTTGTAGTGTATTATATAATCTAGATATATATTGGTCGCTGGCTCGCTGCTAACTCCACTAACACCAAGATTATATATAAATCAAATCAATTATTGGAATATAATTAAAGTTTTTTTTAATGACTCTGTATGCAATATCCAAAGTGTCTATATGGATTATGGACCAACATTTTCGAAAGCATGGTCCCATTTAATGGGAAATCTTATATTCCTTAACCAATTAACTGAGACGATTTTATACGCACTAAAATATTGTTTGGTTTCGATTTGCACACAAGTCGCCTCATCGTATCGATGGAAGTATGATATGGATGCCATTAGACTTTTCCATTTACAACATTATTGTTACATATAATTCGTAAAATATAAATTCCACGTCCTCGCGACAGGCCGACAGCAGCGGGTGATATGTAACATAAAACGAATATCATGTACATAAATCGCGGCTTTACTCATGATGTTACACGATTTCGTCTCATATTAATCGTGGAACTTGCCAGTGAGGGTAGTGGTGCAAAAAAATCGGTTAAAACCGGTTTCCGGTTATTAGAAAACCGGTTTTAAAAAAACCGGTTTTTCTAATAACCGGTTTCGGTTTTTTCGGTTTTTCCGAAATCGGTTTTTTTTCGGTTATAAATGTTCGGAATCGGTTTTTTTCGGTTATAAATGTTCGGAATCGGTTTTTATACCGGTTCGGTTTTTTTCGGAATTTAAAACTTCGAACATTTATTTAATAAACTTGTTAATTATCAAACATTTAATTAAACAATACACCGGAAACATACTAAACAAATACAATCATAACTTTTTATTTGCACCGGAAACATACTAAAAAAATACAACCATAACTTTTATTTAAACAATACAATTATACAACTAAAAATATATAAATACTAATACATTTCGAGCTTCGGCATGGCCATCACCCGAAAACATATTAGTGTACTCAAGTATGTCGAGCTTCGGCATTGCCATCACCCGTTATACTCAATCCATTAAATCTTCCAAAAAATCTTCTACATCTACGTGAAATATGTTTAACTTGTTTTAACGAATATGAATAAAAACATATGGAAAATATGTTTAACTTGTTTTTACGCTCCAATTCCGTACGCTCATATGGAAAATATGTTTAACTTGTTTTAACGAATATGAATAAAAACATAAAGAATATTTATAAAAACGTTGAATGAGCGTACGGGTTTTTAACGAATAACGAATACTTCTCGTTAAAATATTGTTTAACGAGAATATTGTTTAACTTGTTTGATAAAAACGTTGAATGAGCGTACGAAAAAATGTTTTATGTTTTATGAATTTAAAACTTCCATGTTGACCGGTTTTTTTAACCAGTTAAAACCGGGTTTTTTTAAAAAAAACTATTAACGGTTATATAAAAAAAAAAAAAAAAATCGGGTTTAACCGGTTTTTTTTAAAAACCGGTTAAACCTGGTTTTAAAACAGGTAAAAAACCGGTATCGTAAAAAACCCGAAAACCGGTCTAACCGGTTCGGTTAAAAAAAACCGGTTTTTTTAAAAACCTATTTTTTTAAAAACCGGTTTCGGTTTTTTGGACCGGTTTTTAAAAAAACCGGTTATGATTTGCATCACTAAGTGAGGGACATAGATGTTCGTATCTCTTTATTCAACCTAGTCTTATACCCTTGTCAAAACTTGATATTTGCAACCTTACTTTACATTTTTTTTGTTATATGTGTCTAACTATTTATTAAGTTTTGACTATTTCTTATTACACAATAAATGTGGCCAAGCTCGATTGTTGGTTTTGTCTATTAGGGTTTTTAGATATGATTATATTATAAATATCGTATCAATAATACAATCTCTCTTACGAATGTTACATTATTTAATATAGAGCTATAAAAGGAACAATCCCAAAATCCTGATCACCCAATATTTTCCGTCACTTCCAACCTTGCAAATACGTTTTTTTTTCATCCCTTCAAAACTTCAGCCGTTACTTCGTTCAACCAAACAGTACATCAACATGGTTAATGATGCACATCCGCTTGTTGTCGGATGTCTTCATCAACGAATTTCCTATTTGCCTTTGCTGCTGCTTTTATTTTCTTTTGTTGCTGCTTAATGAATTGCTTTCGCTTGCTGTCAGATTTCTTAATCAACAAATAATTATTTTTATATTTTTTTTCTTAGTTTAGCTTTTTTGATGTTTATTTACTTTTCTAATTCAATTAGGGATGACAACGGGCGAGAAAAAACCCATAACCCATGGGTACCCACACCGTGATGGGTGGGTAACCTCGTCATTTTTTTACCCACCGGTGGGTCGTGGGTGAAAAAATAAACCCACCAGCGGGTGATGGGTGGGTGACGGGTAATGTATACCCATCGTGGGTAAACCCACCATACCCATTTAAAAATACCCGCGGTTATACCTTTCAAAGTACACGTGAAGACGTTTTTTATTAAACTGACATTTATTATATTACTTAAATATTTATCAAGTTATTAGTAGATATTTTTTATCTTCACATACGTCATTTTTAAAATCCAAGACTATAATAAGATTTTGAATCATGAAAGTATCAAATATATATACCAAATATCTCAATTACCAAGCCAAGTTCGTTTATACCTGGTCTTGCGATTTTAATACATAAGTAACCATTAGTCTGCAAAAATTCATGAGTTATAAAAGTAGAATTTTATAATTTTTATATATATCAATGCTATTAGTAATATATAATTAGTGGATAGTTGACTAATTGTGCGCATATTTATCAATATGTACTAAGTTATGCACATTCTTATCAAATTTGATTTTCAAAACATTCGGAAACATATGTGTAAATGTTACGTTTCACAAACCCATCGGTTTACCCACGGGCAATGGGTACCCGGGGGCATGGGTAAAAAATTGTACCCACAGATGGGTGACAGACGGGTGACGGGTAAAAAAAATACCGTGGGTGCGGGTGACGGGTTTGTAGTACCCATGCTCATTACCCACGGGTGTCATCCCTAAATTCAATCTGAGCTTTCACGATTTATCCGCTCAAATTACGAAAGAATATTAGACGATAAATATGACACAAGCTCGATTGTGAGTTTGGGTCCGTTAGGATTTCTAGGTGTAATTGTATTATAAATATCTTATCAATAATACAATATTTCTTACGAGGGTTACATTATTTAATATTTATGAGCTAATACTCATGTATGAGATTGCATTTATGAATAACTAGATCGACTTTAACTTGTTGGTAATTTTACTGTTATGAACTTTTTTTATGTGATTGTTTTTTACTTGAGATGAAAGAACTTTATACAAATTTAGCTCAAGACGATTTGGATGCGTAGCACACATTTGCTATAGTTAACTTGATACCACGATGACTATATGTGGAGGTCAAGGAGGTTGCACCCCTTGTCGGGTCAAAGGGCAAGGGGCAGCTCCCCTTGCAGGGTTAAACAGATTTTTTCATCGGTATTAATAGTTTTACCCACCATATCCAACCGATGTGCGCCATTTTAATGACCATCGCCATAGTTGGTTAATAACAGAAAATAAACGAATTTCGATTGATGGTTGTTAACGACAATAAATTCGGTCTCATTTTCAGAATACAACACTCAACAATAAACTAACGGTTTCTGATATATTTCTTGTTCGTTAGATATCTTGTTCATTAGATATCAATTGTCAATTGTCTTATCCAGTAAGGAAAGGATTTCTTGAATCTGCATACTTTAGTCATAAAATGATTACAGCCCCCAAAATTTCCTAATAATCTTGATTGTTTAACCAGCAAATCTCTCATCAATTTATCAGTATATGTAACTTGTAATTTAATCAATATTCAATACTATCATCGTCGAACCCTAAACCCCTTACCATCGCTTAAAACTATGAAACTAGAGTATAGCATTAATATACGTGTTCTTGAGCGAAACTCTCAAGTTAGTATATGTTTTAGAATGTTTATAGAATGTTTTTATATCTATCGTCTTTAAGATTTGAATTTTGCAAAAGTTCCTTTTTAAGATAATGAATAAGATTTAAGTTCATTTAGATACCAAACATTTTGTGGATACCGGGGACTTATCTCCAGCCTCCATCTTCATCTCATCCAATGGATGAGATTAAATCCTCAATTTACACTATATGGGTATTTTGGTCATTTAACGTCTAATATATAAACCCTTTTTTCTTATTAACCACTCATTTAATACACACACATAATGTGTTTTTTTCTCTCTCTCTACACCAATAGATGATGTTCTTTTTCTCTCTCTACACGAACAATTAATCCCATCAGGTGCAAACAACAGATCGATCAATTGATCTTTAAATAAAAATAACACGAACAACTAATCGATCGATCCATCAGCTTCTTCTTCATTTGATTAACATCATGTTAGATTCATCATATCTTTTTTTATTTTTAGCTTATTTGATTTGAAGAAGTTTGTTAATTTATCATCATTTAAATTTATAAGCTTATTATTCAGCTTATTTTGATCGAATATCATAATTATATGTTATTAGTGATAAGCTAATTTATTTAGATCATTTATGTGAATAAGTTTATGTATTAACACCGTTTGAGTTTATGTTGCTAAGTTATAAGCTACCTTATTAGCTTATTTTGATGAATTATAAGCTATATTATTTAGCTTATTTATGTTGCTAGTGTTAATAAGCTTTGTTATTAGCTATTTTTATGTTTTGAATAAGCTTTAATAGATTAATTTGTTGATATAAGTTGAATCAAAGTATATACAGCTTATCAGTTAGCAATAAGCAGTTTTAAATAGTTTGTTGTTTAATCTGTTTGATATATCATATATGATATGTTTCATACGTATATCATATATGATTTTGCTTTTTCATATGTATGTTGCATGTGATTATCATATATGATATTTTATTTTTTTCAGGTGACGGTTAATTTATTCTTTTATTTTCCAGAGATTGAAATGTGCACATGTATGTTTAAGGATCAAGCTGAAGTCGTGGTGGCCCAGGAGGAAGTTCAAGAAAAATAGATTTGGTTGAAAATAAAGAAGAATTGATTGAAGAAGAAGAACAGTAGTTTAGATAATAAAAAAGTTTTGGTTTAATCATGAAATCAGTAGACTCTTTGTTTTTGTGTCTTTTGATTATGAATAAGTTTTTATCATATATGATATCATATGTATATCATATTTGATTTTACATTAGGCTTACTTTCTATTTGAATTATCATATATGATATTGTTAAAAAGTACTCTTTTATATTTTGTGAACCAAGTGTTGGATCTTTTGTTTTTACATGGGTTTACCCGTTACATATATTATACATGATAACATATTTGATTTTACATTGAGTTTCTTTCTATTTGGAGTATCATATATGATATCATATGTATATCATATTTGATTTTAGATTGGGTTTCTTTCTATTTTGGAGTATCATGTATGATAATGTTAGAAAGGTCTTTTATTTTGTGAATAAGTGATGTTTTATTTATTTTAACTCCTGTATATCATATATGATATACTGGTATTACATTTTAGCTTGTTGTGAAATGCCAAAAACACACAAGTGATTATTTATTTGTTCAATAAGAAGTTCAACAAGACAAGACATTTAACCAAAAGATACATCCGTATTCATTTCATAATAAAATACGACGAATTAGTAGCATTACATTGTTAAACCATGATCAACGAATTAGTAGCATTACATTGTTTTACCATGATCAACAAGTTAGATCCCCAAAATGTGGTACATACTACGGTACCACCAACAGCTTGTCAACCTACACTACTTGATTAGCCTACCAACAACTTGTCCTTCTTTGCAAACGCATGTGCCTCGTCGCTCATCTTCTCGCTGTGGATGTTTATGTCATATGTCAAGATCTTTGTTACAAACCTCAGCCCTATCTTGTGTATTTCCATTTCTTGTGCAAAATGCATTAAAAACAGCTTTCTCTACACAAATAAAAAGATTTGATTTTAGTTTCAAGCACATTATCATATATGATAAATTTTAATGTTAAAGAATTTGACTTTCAAGCAGATTATCATATATGATATTATACACAACAACTAACTTTTAATTACTCACCAGGAGATGACAGTCTTGCTTGTATTTTAGTTTTAAGCACATGATCATATATGATAAATTTTAATGTTAAAGAATTTGACTTTCAAGCAGATTATCATATATGATATTATACATAAACAAACTGTTAATTACTCACAAATGCGATCACAAACTCTTTTGTAAATTTATTTTCAAGCACATTATCATATATGATATATTATAAATGTTTAAAACCTAATTTATATCATATATCATATATTATATAAGTTTTTACACTTTGTTCAAGCAACTTATCATATATGATTTTTCACTAACAGGTCATACTATATCCGTTCAACGTAGATTAAGCCACAAAACCTGAGAATTCATAAAAATAAGGCTAATAAGTTATCCCCAGCTTATAATTCAGACATAATAAATTCAGAGTGATAGATAATTCATAAGTTATATTCATTATCAATCACCTAATAAGTTAAGTTAATCATTCAACCGATAAACTTCACATAAATGTTCGTCAAAATAGGAGCTATAAAAGGATAAGCTGAATTATAAGCTTATTCACATTAAATAAGCTAAAAAAAGATAAATAAAAACAGATCGGATGAACTTTTACCTGATGAAGGAGATACTCGATTTACGAAGGAGATACTCGATTTACGAAGGAGATGATCGATCGATAAATGTTCGTATTGGATAAGGAGTTATAGATGTGGAGATTGCGTAGTACAGTCTTAGGGAGTACTGTGTTGGAATTTGATTAAGGGGGTAGTGTGGTGGTGTTGGTGAGGAGTCGTGAGTTTTAATGTTGTGTGGCTGATTAGTCTCTCTGAGTGTGAACTATCACATACAATGAGAGTGAGAATCATATCTTTGACACGTAGGATTATACTTTCTGGTGGGTGGTTTAAGTTTGCGATCACCTATAATTATGATCTAGGTTGAGAGGGTAGTGGTTGTTCTGAAGAGGAACAAACTTCTCTGCGGGGGGGGGTTAAATGACCAACATACCCCTCCGCTTTTATTATTATTTTTCTTTGGGATAAAGCCGTAGAATACCAACGAACTTTTCAAAATTTATCGATTTAGTACGTGTACTTCAAAAATTATCGATTTGGTACGTGTACTTTCATAAAGTTGTTCTCAATTGCACGACTTTTATGATGTGTCCACGTTATTGAAGTGCACGTGCAGCCCTATCACGTAATGCACGACCATCAAAATGTGCAAATGAGAATACTTTATAAAAGTACACGTACCAAATCGATAATTTTTGAAGTACACGTACCAAATCGATAAATTTTGAAAAGTTTGTTGGTATTCTACGGCTTTATCCCTTTTTCTTTTTTTCGTTAATAAGTGGGTTTTAATCCCAGCCCCTGAATCTTTTTGGATGGATGGGTGGGATTGATCCTCCAGTATCCAAGAAAGAAAGGGTTTCTAATATAACATCCCTCTTTATTTCATGTTTAAGATTAAGATTTGAATTTAGATAGAATTTGAGTTTAAATTTAAATTAAAATTTGATGTAAGAAATAAAAAATATAATATAAAAAAAGAATTAAAAATTATATTACTTTTATTATACATTTGTTGACCAAGTCAACTAAAAAATATTACTCCACTCGTCTTTAAATAAGTGTCCAATATTGACTTTCGTAGTCATTATTATTTAACTTTGACCTTAAATTATTTTGTTTGTGTTATATAATACTTGATGAAAATCATACCAATAAAATTACATTTAAAATTCAATTCATTCATATATTTTGCATCAAGTATTATATAACACAATTAAAATAATTTAAAGTCAAAGTTGAAGAATTATGACTTCTAAAGTCAACAGTTAACACTTATTTAGGGATGAAGGGAGTATAAAAAATTTATTATAATAATCACTTCTCATTTTTAACAAAATCATCTCAAAGTTAAGCACTTTTCATTTTAGTCTAAAACAATTTAGTAATATTTCATTTTTATTAAAGCCCCACTCAAAGTTAAGTTATTTTTCACTTTTAGTCCAAAATACTTTATTTTTATTTTTATTTTTAACAAAACTCTCCTCAAAGTTAAGTCACTTTTCACTTTTAGTCCAAAACACTTTACTAATATTTCATTTTTAATAAAACCAACTGGGTTAGCTCAATTGGCCACCAAAGGTATCATTGGGTATGTGAGTTCCCCACCAACCTAGAGGTTGTGGGTTCAAACCTCGCTGGAGGCATGTGTGAAATATATTGTGAAAAAAAATTGCCGTTCTAATTCTTTTTTTAATAAATTTCCTTTCAAAATTAACTCACTTTTTTGATTCACTTTTGAATTTTCACTTTTAGTTCAAAACAATTAAAACTTAACCCTACCAGTCACGGCACCAAACTCAGCAACCAAAACATGAACACAAAGTACGCACCCCCCCACTACGGACTGTCTCCCACAAACCCACAAACCCCATCCCCAACGACGGCCCTCACCCACCCCCCCCGCCACCAACCCCCTCCATCCCTGGCACTATCCCGACTACTGCTCACTCCCGCGCTCCCCTCCCACCACTCCCAAACCCCCGCCACCCCCACCCCCACCCCCCTAAACATAAATCCGAATTTCTAAAATGTCAGATTTATTTAAAACGTGCACAATACATTCTAACATAAACAACCAAACAGGCTCTTAAATTTTTATAGTAATAAAAAACGTTCTAACATAGACAACCAAACAGGCTCTTAATGAAGTCGCACAATCTAACAATTTAATTTTTTTAAAGTAAATTTTTTTACCAAAGTTTTGAAGAGTAGTCCATTTTTTCGCATTTTCTCGTAACTAAAACAGCAAAAAGTCAAAAACATAGAAATACCATATTGACAAGGCGCATGTTGTTTGTACCCCTCGAAAAGCCGTTTGTACCCCCTGTTTTTTCCGGTTTTTTTATTTTTTTTATTTTTTGTTTATATTATAAAACAGTGAAACGTAGAATGCGGAACGAAAATTATAAAGTTTAACAGGTCAAAAGTATGAAACTCTCAAAAATTACAGAACAAAAACTGATAAAAAACTGCGTTGCACTGTAAAAAAGAGAAAAAAAACTAAAAAGTACGAAACATCCGTACTTTTTGTGGGCCGGAAGTACCAACAGTAGACCCTATTGACAATGGACTAGTAAAATTGTTGGAAAAGTCAAAAGGATAAAGAATTTTCAAGAAAGCGAGTTAAAAAAAGAGGCGCGCATTATAATAGAAGAAAAACAGTTGGAAAACAAAAGTTATTTGATCATCATCACTTTTCCAATTTCTTCTTCCCAAAACGACTATAGCACACCCACCTCCCCCCATACCCCAACGCTACCTTCCCCAACCCCCCTCACACCCGCCTCATACATGCCTCCCAGATGAAGAACCCCACCCACAACTAATCTAACACCACTTCACCCATGAGACCCACACACCCCTCCCCTACTACTGTCGCTCCCCATCCCCTAACTCCCCACAAAAAACAACTACTCCTGCTCCGCCCCCCCCCCCTACCCTCCTCTTAATCCCTAAAGTCCCCAACAGCCCTCCACCAACGTCCTCAACACGTATAAAAACCACTACCCGCCCAAGACAAAGCCAATGTACATAGCCTCTTTACTGACACGTACCCGTTTAGACTCGCTGGAAAAAAGTACCATTTTGAAATGTTTATTCTATGTTAAGTTAACGAGTTGATTTCATATTTTTAGATTACACCCACCACCAGCTAATGCCTCCTATGGCCACTAGGCAACTAGATTTGTTGTTCAACAACTATATGTGTTGGTGATTTTTACGTTTTGAGGTCTTATTGGAACTTATGTTAGTGTTTATGCAACTAATTGTTTTGATGCGTTTATAACGTTTTGTCAATTTTTCTGTAACTTGTTACAATACATACGGGATGTGTTTTGTCTGTAATTTAATATACTATGCTTTTATTAGTTGAGACGTGAGAAAGACAGGACGGGCGTCAAAGGAGATAGAAAGTAGCAACCCATGAATGAAGAAGAGGAAGAAACAGAAGACTACAAAAGATAAACTACCGAGAATTCAGCGCAAACAAAAAAGAAAGAAGGTAGGCCAGGATTTAAAACCAAGAAAGCTACATGGTCCATCTTCATGGAAAAGGAAAAACCCAAGAAAGGTGAAGAAAAGTTCATAGTTGATTCTCTTGAATCAAACGAGTAGTGATCCTTTTACTTTCTTCTCTACCAAGAAAGCTACCATATGGTCCAATTCATGGAAATAGAGACCCCATTATGCATTAGCGGTGTACTTATCCGCTCATCAGATAAGGATGCGATCTAATGGACAAGGATGGTCCACGTGGTGGGAACATCCAAAGGCGGGGAGACAAGACACGACTTCCGACCTAGCGTGACATCCTTGACTATGCCTAGATACATAGGATATTCCATGCACGATATCACGTACGAGTGTGATATACGCAACACTATCTCTACTTGAATGAGGTAGTGATACGTGTTGTTTGTTATAACGACCGTGTTTCAGTCTAGCTGCTAGAATATATTCATCTAGCCTCATCTGTCATAAAGGCCCTGGATAAGATTCCAGTCCAGCACCATTCGCTATGCAGCCTATTCCAATCGAACTTTGTTTTGTGTGTCTGCATGGGATAGTCTTCCCACACCGGAACAATAAAGGGTTCTAAGGCCTTTATAGCCTGCCCTATGTACTAATATACTATGCGGCTTCTTAGCAATTGTGCGCGAAACACCCTCATATACGCATGACAGAGTACCTACTCATCGTTTTTTATTTGCAAACATATAAAATACAAGTACTAGTGCGTAATACACATAAGATACACCCTATGTGCTTTTTAAAAACAATATTTATCTAATAGTCAAGGTTGTGATAGAATACCTTTTTTTCTATATGTTTCTTTAAGGAGACATAAAGAAAGTGAACCGTATTCGATTTTTAAAATACCTCAAAGATGATCACTGATTTCCTTCGCAGAGAGCTCGTGCGACACATTCGACAACTTTACTAAATACGCGACTCGTGTCTAATTATTTATTTAGATATATAGTCACTTAAAAGTGACTTCTGTTTAAAACTTTCCCATACCTTTATTAACGTAACCCTTGAAATTTTATAATGTGTTGTGCCGGGTATCATATATATGCAAGGTGCAAACTAGCAATGATACCTAAAAATATACCAAAAACTGATGGCTTTCACATCTTATATAAAAATAATATCAACATAGAATATCTGGTCTTAAAATCTTTCCAAACATAGTTTCCATTGGTTAGACTGCTTTATAAAATCTGACAATCACATAATCAATATGTTGGCATCTTCCACAAAGGCCAAAACAGCCAAATATGACATATGTAAGTACTTACTGTACATAATGTCGACAATGAACATTAAGCATAAAAGATAGTTTTCTTTTTTCTTCTCGATGTCGGATTGGGGTTCCACAAAAAGTAGGGGTGCATGGTTTGGGTGCATTACGTTTTTTCATGGATGGCTGCATCAAACAGTTGTGTCATTGAACTGTGAACCGTGAACCTCACTGTTAATTTGTGTTTTTTGCCGTAAATAGTCTAGGTTGTTAGTGTATTGTATTTGTTGCAGTCATTATCTGCATCGTTCGATTTGGTGTAAGAAGTATCCGTATCTTTTATTTTGGTTCTGGGATCCTTTATATAGCCTTTTGGGAGGCTCTTATTTGCCTCGTTCGATTCGGTGTAAGTAGTATCTGTGTCTTTCATGAAGTCATCCATTGTATTGTCCCAGTACATGAACATGAAATCATACTCAGCCTACAAGCTAATATAAAGAACTCTGAACTTAAACGTGTCTAGCGAAATGCTATATATATTGCATGTTAATTACGTTATATTGTGTCGTAAAACTTCACACAGTACGATATAATTAAGCTTCAAATTTCTTAACACAAACCTTCACACAGTACAACCATATTTTCACCTGTTCTCATGCTTTCACGAATAAGGATGTACGGTTATCAGTTATCACAACCGAATACGCTTATCATCATATTTTTGTCTTAACGTTAAAAGTTTCATATATTGCATAGTACAGTTAGAAGCACTGTATGCACAATTACAACTTGAGAGGTGACATACATAGGAGATCAAGCAAAAGAATGAATTAATAAAAATTAAAAACCCTAGCCAACGCATATGTGGTATCTCCTATCTAATTTATTTTTCTAAAACGTCTAAAAGTTAACGCACTTGTGATTAATAATGATTCAGTGATCGATACAGAAATTTCGAAACTAAAAAACTCTTAAGTTAGCAATTAATTTGTTAATCAATAAGATATCTAGCTATATAAATTGCTACAAAGTGAACAACAAGTACGCACCTTTACATTCAATTCTAATAAAATATCAGTTAGTTATACAGCCCCACCTATAGATACCAAGTGTATAACTAGATGATACTACATGTTTGTATGATTTCCCATGCAAGATATACATATCTTCATCGTTTCATTACATGTAGAAAAAAGGATCAGTACCAGAAAACTGATCCACAACTGATATTAAATCACTCCAATCTCCATGCTTAATGAACTCGTTGACATCGACATTTGAAAAGCTAAAAGATGATGCTGTTGTTGATGGAGGTTGATCATGTGTCAAAGTCGACATTGTTACTTGTCCCACAATAAACTGGTTTCGTTCATGGCGTTGTTGTTGCTGCGGTTGTTGATGATGATAATTATGAGCATATGATTTATTATCTTTGATTACAGGTGATTGAAAGCTAATGTAACTTTGCATATCGTAATCGGTGTCTCCACTGCTTGTATCGACAACTGGTTGTGGTTTCCTTGTTGAGACTTCTCTCCATTCTGGTAAGGTTTTTTTGTAGCACGGTGACCGCTTCAGAATCCTACATAATGTCCAAACTTCCTGCATTCACGTAAGTTGTTCAATGTATGTTTCGTTGTAATACAAGAACTCACACCTACTATCTAGAATAATATAGAGGGTGTCCGGGATTGCTTATTAGAATCTGCTCACATGAGTAACAAGTTTTATCTGATTGCTTGTAAGTGAAATAAGATATTTTGAATAAAGTGATGATATAGTTTGACTTAACATTTGCAATAAACTGTTTATTTCAAAGAAAAAACCATAAGCAGATAGTCTGTTAATTAGTTAGGGCTTTATTCTTACATCTTCTTGTGCGATCGATTTATCATCCATGTGCTTGTTGTTGTTATTGTGCATGTCGGATTGAGGAGGAAGGCGAAACTCGTGCATCATCCATTCAGTTTTGGTCCCTTTACCTGCACTACCACGGTAGTAAACAAGAGACTTCTTCAAA
Organism: Tanacetum coccineum; assembly: GCA_026074375.1. NCBI lineage: Eukaryota > Viridiplantae > Streptophyta > Magnoliopsida > Asterales > Asteraceae > Tanacetum > Tanacetum coccineum. Next base: position 24,374 of record BQNB010033097.1, on the reverse strand, counting down.
CCTATGCACTTTGATCCGTCACTAGAGTAAACTGGACGATCGATGCCTGTAGCTTTCCAAAAACCCGATCCTGTAACTCTGTTAGGTCTTATGCTGTTCCTATACTTCCTTCCTCTTCTGCAAAAGAAGTACCATTCTTTCTCTCCGCCATTATTTCCTTCTACACCATTTAAAAGCAAAAGAAACCCTTAATTTTTTAGTATTTAACAAGCAAAACTCAATAGTAAACGGTAATTAACCCTACTAAACACTTATATTTTTGCACTAATATTTGTTTCAAGTTTTATGACTTCGTAGATCATGCGCCAATTGAGCTACATAATTAAACTTGTGAAAAAAAAAATTTGTTTTTAGAACTTTCATACAATCAAACTACTCATCAGTTATGAACACGATGACTTTATATACAAAATATTACGAGTACCAATTTTAGTTATCATATGTTTAGACAGATTATGAACGCACACTTGACGATCTTTTATAACTTTTATCCTAAGTTTACACTAACTTTAAATTTCTCTTGTGTCCAGAAATTAAACAAACATATACAGAGAACAAAAAGATAAGTTTCTTACTTGGAAGATCCCAAGGATCGTATTTGTAGATGTCGATCTCCTTGATGATTTCTAAACTGATCGGTTTCTTCTCGACCTTCCGTTGCAAATAGAATCCAACAAGTTCTTCATCTAGTGGTTGAAACCGAAAACCGGGAAGAGGGACATCATCATGATCAACAAACTCACTATTACAAATACATTTTTTACTCAACTGCTTTCGAGTATCCATAGATTCTTATGAAAAAGTTTCTATGTGGTTTAGTGCTTGTTGTTTTGTCTTTGTGTGTGTGTGTATTATATGGAGCTAGTAGTGAGATTTTATGTGAAGAGCTGAGGGTTTGATGATGAGCTCTTTGTGTGTGTGGGTATTATAAGGGATGACGAGCATTGACTTGGTGGTGTTTTAAGGGCCCAGAAATCTAAACTTCTTCAAACTTGTAATAAGTTTGTTTTCCTCCCACACAAGTTCTATCATTGAGATGAGAATTAGAACATATATATATATATATATATATATATATATATATATATATATATATATATATATATATATATATATATTAGTATATATTATATATATATATATATATATATATATAATGTTCTAATTATATTATATATATTATATATCTTATATATATATATATATATATATATATATATATATATATATATATATATATATATCTATATATATATATATATTAATATATATATCTTTATATATTATTTTATATGGATCATACTATATATATATATATATATATTATATATATATATATTATATATATGATATATATATATATGATTATATTATTACATATATATAATTACATATATATCATACAATATTATTTATACACTTTTATATATATTCATTTATATAGATATACATATATATATATTATATACATATATATATTATGTATAATATATATTATCTATATTATATATATATATATATCATATTGTTATATATATATATATGTATATATATATATATGTATATATATATATATGTATATATATATATATATATGTATATATATATATATGTATATATATATATATGTATATATATATATATATATATATATATATATATACGCAACAAACAATTTGAAAAAAATATATTCAAATTGTTAGCGAATATCATATTTCGATATTAGATATTTTTTTTATAATTGTTGATTTATATGAGTTCTATTAAGAGTAATTAAATAATATTTAGTTGCCATAATGAAACTTCGTAGGATAATGTATCTTGATGCGAGATCTAATTTCTTTAAGAGATAATGTTTAGGTAAAGAATTATAGTAATAATTACATAATCATACCTAAATTAAGAGTTGATCCTACTTGACCTCTGTTATAAATAGAGGATTACTGACGTTCTTCGTTCATGGTGATCTTATCTCTCGCATCGAGTAAGTTTTAAGGTGATGCTTTATATTATTTGATCGTTCATATTATGATTATATGTTTCTTGGGATAAATTAATCAACGTGTTGTTGGAATATGTTAGTCGGTTCTGCAAGTTAAACGTTAAAAATATGTGAGCCTATTGGGGGCACACGCATTAAACACTTAGAGTATGTTTTACTTCACGATAAATATTTGAATAGTCGTTATTTACCGTTACTTGTATAACTAGTGTAACGAATATTTAAATAATAAACCAAGGGACTAAATTGGACAAAACCCAAACCCTAGGGGTGCCCTTTGATTGGCCGGCCCATATAAGGATTCTAGAAGGGTGTTTGGTTTAATTTTTGGAGATAAGGAAAGTATATTGTGATAAGAATAGAATTAGAGGATATCTTGTTTTACATGACTAGGGTTGGAAGCCTATATATACCCAGAGGTTATCTTGTTTTACAAGACTATGGTTGGGAGCCTATATAAACCCCCACCCTAGACCTCATAATTCATTCATTCATAATACCTAAAAACCAACACCCTTTTAGGGTTTTTCGGTTCTCTTTTCCCTCACTAAAAATCAAACAAACCCTCAAGGGTTTTTTGATTGCTTCTTGTCTTCCTTGATCGACATAACAAGATCCATGTATGGTGTTTGTTTTTGTTCTCCTAGTTTGATATTACACAATACCCAAGTTAGGGTTTTCGGTTTAGGTTTAAAAACCCTAACCGAATTCGGTTTACTTGGTTTTCGATATAAACCCTTTTAGGGTTTTATTGGTTTTAGATTCAAGACTCAAGTTGTGCATTTGGTTATTAATTCAACATGCGGTGTTTGGTTCGTGAAGGTTGACTAGCAATCGACTCATACTTGGTTGACGTGTTTGTGTGAGCAACCGTAAAGGTGGTAATTTAACCACTATTTTTCAAGATCAAGATCTGGCGTAAGTTTATTGATTTTTATCATTAAACAAAAGGTTAGTAAATTACTTGTTTAATTTATATGTGTTAATCTATATGCTAAACTAGATCCATTCCGCTGCGTACTCGTAGCTAATTGGTTACCTAGTTTGTTAAATCCTAACAGTGGCATCACGAGCCAACTCGTTTTGGCATTAGGGTTACACTTTTGAATTATATCATGTCTTGAATGTTCACGCCTAGATTTAATTCATATGTTTGATCTGCTATGCTTAATATTTTATTTAATGTCTTCTTGCAAATATGGCAAAGATAATGCAAATCCTTGTCATAATTAAATAAAATTTGTAAATCTAGATATTGAAAACTTATGATTGCTAAACAAAATAAAAGGAATAAAATTAAAATTTTAATTTAATATATATGTTTCCTTTTATAATAGATCACACTACATATATAAAATATCTTGATTTTATTTATGGTAACTAAAATCTTTTATTTTTGGAAACTAGATCTTTTACATATTTAGTCTGATTTTGTTTCTTTATCCGGCCATAAGACCTACTCAATCACTTTTGTGATGAATGGGGTGATTTAGGCATATTGATGAAAACCTAGTGAGGGTCTTATGGTTCTTCAATTGGGGAAGACTCGCTTGAGAACTCGGATTTTACATGTTTACTTGTTAATGTCATCTTTAGTTTTAGTCTTTATGTGTATATTTTTACTTGATACACACCTAATATGTATGCAATATGGACTAATACTTGTAGAGAAAGATGATATTAAAACAAAGTCTATTAATTACACGCCTAAAATACTTGTTCATTGTAACCTATTATTTGTTTCGTGCAAAATTTGATTTTGAGAAAATTAATAAGACTCTAAACTATGAAACTTGATTTTAAGAATATTTAAAAACGACGCTATGGACTCATGGGAAGTACGGCTTATCCACTAGAACAAACTATAAGAGAAGTTTAAGGCGGAAGTGGTCAACACTCCTAAAGAACTCAGGTTTTTAATACGCTTCGCGCTGAACTGATTCTCCACTTCTTTGTGCGTTCGATTGGAGTTACCATGAACCATGGCATGTCACTACAGTGTCATTATTAAAGGTTTTTTAAATTAGTGCTACAAAGTTGTTTTGCATGCCTCTTTGTACACGTTTTTAACACATTTATGTGCATACCCCTTTGAAAATTTTAAGTCAATGTCACCCAACCAAAAACACGTACAGTTGGTTTGGCCTCTCTGGTCAGACCTCAGGGTCATTCCAAACCCATGGCAATTACGGTTCACTAGTCAGACCTCTAACTATTTTTGCGCGTTCTTGCTTGGTGGACTTAAATCCGGTTACCTGGTCAGACCTCGAACTTGAGGCATAAGATGAGAACTAAACATGCTCAGAACATTATTATATGAGTACTAATGTTATGACTGGTCTCATAAATCTAAAAGTTGCATTAAATGCAATTAACGCTCGTCGCTTACCTCTTGCCCTACTCGTTTTCTCACTGGTCAGACCTCTGGTTAATAAGTGGGAGGTCAAGTTGGATCTTAGTCTTAATTAGTAAATTAATTGGGTAGTTAATTCTATTAAGAATTTAATTATAGAAAACAAAAGTTTGTTTTCTCATAGAAGACAAACATAGTCTCTTTTCCTGGTAAGAAGAGTGAGACTTACTCCTATCTCTTCTCATTGGTTGACAAGAATAAGATAGGGTTATAGTTGAATTTTTTATCAATTATATTTAAACTCACCTAGAGTCTTTCATTACCTTTTTCGGTTGTGAAATAATTGAAAGATAAAATATTTTGTGTAACTAGAAAACTTTTTGTCTATAGCTACCAAAATAAATGACATCTTGCACTTGTCATGATGTATGAGTTTAAACCGTAATGAGTAAAGAAAATTGCTAGCAGGTCTTCTAGGTATATTTTCTTTTGACTCACATTATTCCTTAAAGTGCTAAATACCCTTGTGGCTATGCAAACGATAAAGGAGGAATTGTATGCTAAAATTCAAGTTAAAGGAGAGCATGAATGGCTAGTCCCTCATCTACATACGTAAAACTTCATATACTCTGTTCAATACATAAGTACATTGCTGCTTGTAGGCATTCTAAGAGAGTAGGAAAGTAAATAAATCGTTATTTGCCTTCTACTGGTGATGTAACACTTACAATGTTGACAAATCCAGTGGGGGTTTGCGTTTTATTACTGGAAATACCTTTATCTAATGTTATCAAATTCAGTGGGAGCTACAAGATTTATCTCTTTGTTAGTTGCCTTTATTATTTCTAGCTTGCTTTAAAATAATTCATTACTTTCCGAATATGAACGACCGTAGTTTAAGGAAAATTGCATTTTATTTTATAGATAACACGTTGCCTTTCCGAAGCGTTCTCTATAGAATAATAATCCATAACTCCTTATTAAACATTATGGTTTGATATCTACTTGTAATACCTATGACATTCTCATATTGTTTGTATTTTCGAGCGAGTGCCGTATTGTATTAAATAATGTTGTTACGTACACAAGTGGGAGAAATCTTAGGTGTGTGCAAGGAACAACATATAACGATATGATTATTGCTTTCTCTTGACCGCAAGGTAAGAAAACTAATAATTCTACTAGGACTTAAACACACGAGATGTTTGTTGCCCTATTACATTCAACAGTCATGATATTATGTAAAGCTACTTCAACGTTTTGACTAGATGTTTTAGTCAATATAATTATGGTTCGATAATATAATCATAATTATGAAGTAGGTAATTAACTTGAAATTACTATTGAACTTAAGAGTTTGTGTTCATAATTACTTTAGTTAGTATAATTATGTTTACTTGTTAAGATATAATTATAAAGTCCTTGAATTTATCAATGACTCATAACATAAAGTAAGTAGTAAAATTGTTATGTCTTCTTGATTAACACATGAACAAAAAGGTCCTTGAATTATTCAAATATTCATAATGTATACTTGACATGTTCTGTTTTCTTGAAACACATGAACATAGAGTTATTGTACTATTCAATGATATATACGTTATAGCATGCACTTGGTTTCAAAAATACTTTGTATTCGATTTGGCTCGACCCAATTAGTGAGTATTTGATCCAAAGAGAATTAAGGAATTTTGATAGAGTCTCACAATTCCAATACTCATGGAATACCACATCATTATGGTATGTCTAATGTGTTGAAACAAACTATATTCATAATGTTTGATTTCTGATAACTTTAATTGCTCTACCTCCAAAATCTATCAAGGTTAGAAATTTACGTGTGTCATGGATACACTCAATATTATTCTGACCCAGAAGGTATTCAAGACATTATCTATTTATGGATTGGGATGAATCCCATTATGTCTTGATTAAAGTTCTGAAATTTGTTAATATCATATGAAGCATATTATTAACAAGCTAGATATAAGAACTGTAAAATGTATTTTGTTGTCCCAATTAAGAACAATTTATTGTTGCTTAAATACTTAGTATTTAGAGAAGTATCTCTTCTTACAAAAGTAAGTGAGAGTATTTATAGATCTTAAAGATATTCAAGAACAAAATACATAACCTTCTGAATTCACTTGCTGATGTCATACTAAAGTTAAACATGAAAATGTCAAACCAAAGTATAATGTAACTCTTATTCATAAATCTGTAAGGATGCCTCATCAATGGAATGATATTTTAATATCAATGTTGAGGAATATAAGTTATAGGGTCATAATAAACCTGTTAACTAATAAGATGAATTATCACATCTTGGATCTGATAAATATTTTAAAACTATGAATGAAAAGATGCAGTCCTTAAAAGATAATCAATGTTTTGAGATTGATTGATCTTTTACCAAACAATTAAAATGTAAGGTTAGAATGAGTTTCTTTTGAAGAAAGTCTCATAAGGACTAGATTGTATACATATTAATGCATGACTGATGATAAGAGTTTTTAATCTAACTTAAGCAATTGACTATGATTAAATCTTTCTTTTCTACACGAATTAATTATATAAAGATAACTAATTGTCATACAGGTTTTCTTGAATCTGCAATATGGAGAATTAATGATCATAACTCTTTCCTTAATGATTACCTTGCGAGGACGATGTGTAATCAAAAGGGTTATGAGTCTATATTTATAATATGACAATTAAGTTTTATAACTATTTTCTTTATAATTACCTTTGCGAGGACGGTGTGTAATCAAAAAGGGTTATGAGTTTAAAAGAATCTTTATAAAGTATACAAGATAAAAGAATCCAAGTGTAGATTAGATTATGCATCTAGGAGCCGAGATCTTAAGTTTAATCACAATATGGTTTCTGATTAAATGAAGATATCTCCTGAGTACACCTGACATCAAGTGGGAGCACTACGTTCTTTCTTAAAATTCATGTGTTATGTAATATAATGAAAGCATCATTCCATCTAAGCTAGATGTTAATCCTTGAGATTGGAATGGATCTTCACTTGGGATTTTAGGAAACTAAACAAACGATCTAGGAATAAATGTTTAATTAAATAAGCATATGCGGAAATTAAGTCCAACACAATGCAATACATCATTGAAGCAAGTCTTAAATGATATATTTTACTTGAGATAATTTAATACATAGATGGAAACCTTTTAACGAAGGATTCATCATGTATATCTTATATTGTGTATGGGACTGGTTGTTACTTTTGCACAAGAGCAAGATGAGCTAACAACAACAACATCTAATTGAGAATGTTTAGATGACTGATAGCAACAGTATCTAATTGAGAGTGATTTAGATTACTTTTAATACAAATGTTTACGAATTCTATAAGGCATAATGTTGTTTGTGTACAACTGATGCTAGAGAATAATCAATCCTAGTTAAAGTAGGATTTCATCTTTTATGATAAATCTACTAACTAGATAAGCTCAGCTAAGAGCATTGTTGCATTGCACATTAAAGAATGAGAATACTTTACATTTTAAGAAACTGTAAAGATGGCTGTCTGAGATAGGTATGTTGTTGACTTCAAATACCCCATTAAAGGTACTGTCACATTTCCATACTATGATACTTGCACTATTATGCAAATATACATACGACACTCATCATATCATTCAAATCCTTCACAAATTTGTGAATTTGAAACAAGTATTTGGAAAGTTTACTCAGATAACTATTTAGCTGTCTTGTAAAGAAAAAGTTGAGAATGTTGGAAACATTGGACTTTAACTTGCTAATTAGTTTCATGCAAATCTGTTTTAGTATTTGGATAAATGGGATTGTAAGACAATTTTTACTTTTTGATGAATGAAGATACGTGGTATTTGTCATTCATACATATAATAATTGTTATCTTATATTTGCATGTTTAATCCTTGAATGATTTATCATTCTAAATATGTCCATTATCGGTTAACAATATGGGAATATTGTTACATAAGGCAAATGTGAGTGTTGGTTATATTCTTTGAATATACAGATTGTTCTCGCCAAACTCATGTGTATTCACAAGGGATATATATTGGATACCCCAACCTTCGAATATTTACTTTTGGATCCTTAGTCATGAGTAAGATATCAAAAAGGGTTAAATAAGTCATCCTTAGACTTGAGATGCAAGCAAATTCTGTATGTGTGGATATCACTTTGTGAGTCTAAGTCAAACGCTATCCTGAATAAGGTAGTCATAAAGGCTATTCTTGGAAGTGATGTGAAGCAACATCCACAAACTTGTAGTCAACAAAGAATTTGTTCCTCCACTTAATATGTGAAGAATGATACAATGGCGCCTCTCTAGAATTAATCAGATGATTGTATGGCCGCACCTAAAGTGTAATTCAAGATGATTCTTGATTACGTTTGGTAGATCTGAATTAACTTCTATAACGAGAAACTAAATGGTTAAACTATATGGAATGAGTTAGGATCCATATCCATAGTTTAACGGTATCTGAACAAAGGGATGATAATGGCAAGTAATAAACTAACCATTATAAGCTGAGATTGTTCTTGAAACTTTATCTCAAGTATTTCTAATTTAAAGGTAATTGTGTGTGTTTGCTAGACGTTGCCAATTATCAGTATATCTACAGCCTGCTACTCCGACTCCCAAGTGGGAACTGTTGGAATATATTAGTCGGTTTCACAAGTTATATGTTAGAAATACGTGAGCCTATTAGGGGAACACGCGTTAAACACTTAGAGTATGTTTTACTTCACGATAAATATTTAAATAGTCGTTAATTTACTGTTACTTGTATAACTAGCTTAACGAATATTTAAATATATAAACCAAGGGATCAAATTAGACAAAAACCAAACCCTAGGGGTGTCTTTAGTATGTTCGTCCCCTTATGGCTTCTAGAGAGGGTTTTTGGGTTCTAATTTGGAGATAAGGTAAGTGTATCTTGATAAGAATTGAATTAGAGGTTATCTTGTTTTACAAGACTAGGGTTGGGAGCCTATATAAACCCCCACCCTGGACCTCATAATTCATTCATTCATAATACCTAAAAATCACAAAATATTTTCCTTGCTCTCTCTCTCTCTTCAACCGAAATCGAACCAACATGCTTTTAGGGTTTTTCGATTCTCTTTTCCCTCATCAAAAATCGAACAAACCCTTAAGGGTTTTTTTGATTACTTTTTGTCTTCCTTGCTCAACGTAACAAGATCTATATGCGGGGTTTGTTTGTGTTCTCGTAGTTCGACATTACACAATACCCAAGTTAGGGTTTTCGGTTTAGGTTTAAAAACCATAACCGAATTCGGTTTACTTGGTTTTCGGTATAAACCCTTTTAGGGTTTTATTGGTTTTTGATTCAAGACTCAAATGGTGCGTTTGGATATTGATTCAACACGTGGTGTTTGGTTGGTGAAGGTTGACTAGCAATCGACTCATACTTGGTTTACGTGTTTGTGTGAACAACTGTAGAGGTGGTAATTTAACCACTATGTTTTCAAGATCAAGATCTGGCGTAATTATATTGATTTTTATCATTAAACAAAAGGTTTGTAAATTACTTGTTTAATTTATATGTGTTAATCTATATGCTAAAACTAGATCCATTTTGCTGCGTACTCATAGCTAATTGGTAACCTAGTTTGTTAAATCCCAACAATGCATGCTTGCATATATATCTTTCGTAAAAGTTATCTTACATTTTTATACAAGGCTCAGTAAAAACTTAGTATAGGCGTCTATACTTCCAAGCTTGACTTACCATTTGTTTCACTGATTGTGTTAGTATTTGATTACGATAGAAATGATATTTTTTCTTATATTGTGTTCCTAATATTCATCTTATTCACAAAATTCTGATACATGACAAAACTAACTATTTAAATGAAGAGATATAATAAGAGGAGTACACATGTTATTTTTCTATGTGGGTAGGAGGATAAGTAGAAATATAAACTCCTTGATTAGAGTTACAACACACTACACCGAATTTAAGTGAACCAAACGCCCCTTTAGTTTCTGAGTTTTAACTTGAACGAGGTTTAAAACCCGCGTTTCGCCGCGGAACGCGGGTTTGAAAAAGATGAAAAAAATAAAAAAATAAAGGGTCAGAATTTTAGCATAAATATTTCAAGGTACCATAAACATTTCAAGCTAGACAAACATAAAGCATGTATCAAAATGCAGTAAGCAAGCTGGACTGCCTTAAACTAAGTTACATAATGCGACTACTTTTCCAAAATTCAGGAAACAATTCAAGCTGGACATTGTTTTCCGCCATATTGTGTTGCCAGACTGTCTTAAACATTTCAATCTCCTTTTTTTGTTGCCTCTAATGATAGGTCGATGTGGAGAGACCTTTTTGCAGTAGCTGGCCTTGGGCCTATTGTTGTTGTGGCTGCTGAACTATCCTTTTTTGTTGGCTGTGTGTCGGACATCTAGTGGGGTATAATTGAGACGATTGTCTTTGCGATGTATTCTATGATGTCGTGTGCGGGTGTTCCTGTAAGAAGTGTGTTCTAGAGTTAGCAAAACTTATAACAGACAACAATTTTTTTCCTAAGTTGGTACTAAGATCAGATGTCCATTTATGTTCTAAGCAAGATTAGGATTACATTTTTTTCACTGAGTTTAGATACAAAATGCAACTTGTGTGTGATTTTTTTTAGAATCTTTCTTTTTTAAAAGTTATCTCAGCTGGGAATATTTGGTTTTTGTATGCATTATGCAGACTCACTGCAAATCTTTTTTTTAATAGTGGTGTTTTGATTCTAAGTGGGTTTTGTTTTTTTGAAAGGTTGTTTTGTTTTGGAGTGTTGCTATATGTGGTTTGAATTCCATGATACACACAAGTATGTTGTTTATTCTACACTGATTCAAAGTACTAAGCGACAAAATTATGTAAATGTGTGCTTCTCTTTATTTATAATTATTGTGTGGTTTTAGCTTATTGAATATTATAAAAGTGTATTTCATTGTGCGTATTTATTGAGTTTTAATTCTAAGAGAGGTGTGTTTGTATTTTGTAAAGATAGCAAGTAATGACGTCGCTGGTGAAATGTGCGGCGTTGCAAGAGCGTGTTGGTGGGTGAGAGTAGGCGGATATGATGGCGTTATATTGCAAAAATGTTGCAGAAGAGGATAGCGAGTTTGCGAGACGCATGGGTGTGTTGCTTTAGGAGTGGTAGCTGCATACGATGATATGGTGGATTTTATTCAGGAGCTGAAGGCTGTGCCAGGTACCACTGCAGCGGTTAAGACAGCCGAGTTTCTAAATGATGCCTTGTAGAAGGATGATAGGAGAATTCAGAGGTTACGGAAATTGCAGATGGATGCGGATCTAATGGCTTATGGGAAAGAGAAGTTTATTGAAAAGCTTTAATGTGTTTTGTAATTGTCTAACAAATGTTCTGTGGGATGAATTTTGTTATAAGTATTAATGCCGCTTGTTGTATGCAGCTTATCTGTCATGTGTGGATACCATGATGTTTCTTGTGGTTGTCGAATAACTGTGTTGATGTTTGTGTGTATGCCTGTTCTAATAAGGCTTTAACGTGTTCTGTGATTTCCTAAGTATTTAATAAATGTTTAGGTTTGTGGTAGATTAGTTTCTGGTAGTGATTATATATATGCTTTTTGGTATTTAGCTAAGTAAATGGAAATATTGATAAATACGTAAATGCAAAACACAGATAAGTAAAAAACTGTGAATTCAGTTGCTTTTGAAAAGTTTGTAATGTCTACTATTTTTTATTTAAAGAGGACAGGGACAAAAGTTTTATAGTAAAGGCATGTGGGTTATATTATTTTTGTCATTATATGTTAGAGAGGGGGTATATATGAATAGTCATGGTGTAATGTCTATTTAAAGTGTTGTGAGTGAGTGTATTTTGCATTCAAGGCTAAAAAACATAATCAACGGCAGCACTTCCAATATGTGATGAGCTACACATCAATATTAATTCACCAGATTAGGAGTCGCAGTTCATATTACAATGTCGTAGGGAAATCAGTGAGGATTTGAGACTGGCGAGAGAGATAAATGCTTTGTGTGCTCATGCGACTGCTATCGTCGATGAAAGAGAGAGTTTTATTGATGAGCTAGACATGCTGGCGGGAAGATCTGTGCCAGGTAAGATGGCTGAGTTTATGAGGCAAGTTCAGGGTAAAGATATTTCAAACTTGGTGAAGCTTCAAATACTCAGAAGGGAGTTAGAGCTAAGGGCTCAGGAAAAAGGTATTTTCATCGAGAAGCTGAAGGGGAACATGGACTTCTGAATCCTGTTGTGTTGTGTGTGTTTCTTGTGTGTGAGACGTATGGAGATGGTGTGTTTTGTGTAAGATAAGTCTGGAGTACGGGAATAATGTCCTTTGTCTAAGATAGGTTTGGGCTCTTGTGTGTTTTAAGCAGTGTGTTCTAAGTTTATTGTTGTATGGTCTTCTATGTGTCTGTTTCAGTTTTATGTCTGATATCTGGTGTAATAAATGTATATGCTTTATTGTTAAAATAGTAGCAGGTACCTGGTATCTATCTGTCTTCATTGATTGGCTCGTTGGTTGCTTCAGTTAGATTTGTGGCCGAATTAAGCAATTCCTGGTGACATTTACCAACACATCGCGAACTAAATTAAAATCTTATAAATATTATGGTCTTTAAACCAAAAAATAACACTCATTAATCATTTTACTACCTCTCTTGTGAATTGGACCTTCATTCTAGTATAATATGCCAGCTGTAAATATTCTTTGCCACTATCAGCTTTGAACTTGTCTCATGCGAGAAACCTCGGTTAGTTGGTCGAGATCTCTAACTGATGGTGCATCTATCATCGTATCATGATCGAAGTTTTCCAAGGCCACTTCGAGATGTAATGATCCATTTGTGGGATTCTCAGTAAGGCTCAGTCCTGCCTCTTCCATGTTATTTGAATATAGCATATGCAACAAATTAATCCAATATAATCCTTTAGTTTAATAAAAAAAAGTCGACGCAAACAACCAAGCCTACATACTTTAGACGGGATGTCACTATCAGCTTTAAACATGTCTTATGTGAGAAACCTTGGCTAGTTGGTAGAGATCTCTAACTGATGGTGCATCTATCATCATATCATCATCGTCGTTTTCAAAGTCCACTTCGAGACATAATGATCCATTTGTGGGATTCTCAGTAACGCTCGGTCCTGCCTCTTCCATGTTATCTGAATATAGCAGATACAACAAATTAATCTAATATTATCCTTTAGTTTAATAAAAAAAAATCGACGCAAATAACCAAGGCTACATACCTTAGACGGGATGGTAATTTTATCTACAAAATGATCGTCATCACTAAAGTAGAATGGGCTGGATTGGATGAGTTTTTTGTCCAATGTAACATACTTTAAGCATTCTTCATTCATCACTGTGTCAAATTCAAAGTTCACTTCGAGACATAATGATCCATTTGTGGGCTTCTCAGTGACGCTCGGTCTCGTCTCTTCCATGTTATCTGAATATAGCAGATACAACAAATTAATCTAATATCATCCTTGAGTTTAATAAAAAAAATCGACGCAAACAACCAAGGGTACATACCTTAGACGGGATGGTAACTTTATCTACAGAATGATCGTCATCACTAAAGTAGAATGGGCTGGATTGAGCATTCTTCATTTACCACTGTGTTAAAATTATTGTACATGAGGCTCGGATAGGCTAACAATCGAAGAAAGAGGATACGTCTGTCATGGCTGCAACTGTAATAAGTTTCCCTGTCAAGACACATACAATCTCAGTTTCATCAAAGCCGGTTTTACTCATCACAGCCTCTCAAAACTGATATCTCCAACATTTTAATCGCATCAGAAATATGTCAGAATCCCACTTTCGTATCTCATTATAATTTTTATTAAAGAGCAGTATGTTGCTCCCACTTCTTCTCTCTCATGGATTTCACAATTTCGATTATGGAGTCCATGTGCTTCTCACACATTCTCTTTCAGGAAATACAGAATCCAGATGGTTGTAACTTTGTACTTTTTTACGATAATATGTGTGATAACATCAAATAACGTTACATTTATAGCATCATTTATCCCATGTAAATAACCCATTTTGTATAATTATTGCAAAGAATTGTTACTTAGTCGTTTGTATTTAAGAATTACAGTAATTATGGGATACTTGGTGAAGATTAGCAAAAAGGCACACATTCTGGAGCTTAAACGAAGACATTTGAAGATTACCGTTCTAACATCTAATATGACATATCCATCAAGGAAGATATGGCGTATTTGTGCCTGCACTCCACCAAAGACCACAAGGGAACAAGATCCAATACGCCGTATCTAGAGGAATCTATACGCCGTATTCAAGTTATAGAAATAAAATATTCTGGAAGATATCGAACGTGATCCCTACTCTAAGAAACCCCAAATACGTTGTATCGAAGACTTTTGATACGCCGTATTGACTCAATTCCAGACCTTATAAATAGAAAACCTAAAAACGAGTTTTCAGTGTGCTAAATCATATTTTTGATACCTAAACCATAAAAGTCGATTTTCAGAAGAGAAGAAGAGCAGAAGAGGTCTTGCAACGTAATTAATTCCATAGGAAACAACTTTTAATCTCTTATACTCTTGTAATCATTCAATTTTTGATATCATTTGTAAACTCGGTTAGTTTACCTTGGCTAAATTATTACTCTTGTATTGATTATGACATTTGAAGGCTAATACCTTCGGGTATTAGTCGTTATTATGAAGATCTGAATGTTTAGTTTGTTTATCTCGATTGCTTAACTTATCGTTGATTGCTTGTTTATGTTTATCAGTTTATACTTGTTTACGTGATTTTGTATGTGACCTATCATTCAACTGGATCTAATGATACGGACCAAGTAATCTAGATGCCGGGATGGCTCTCCATATAGTGATTTATACATCTAAACCAATAGGATCACAAATAATAACCTATCTTTGCCCTTAGATTGTGAGCTTAGTTGGACCGGCAGGTGACGCTTAGGATCAACGAGTACGTTCTCAATTAATTGGTAAAGACTTGGTTAGTGGACTACTAGTGTATGAATTGCCTTTAAGTAGTAAGTGGGTAAAGTCTCTATGAGTTAGGGTTTAACAAGATCACCATTGCTTTAATCCCTAAGATAGCTTATAATCAGCAAATAAGAATGCTTTATGCGGATATGTTTAATTGTGACAGAATTCTTCGTATCTAGGTCTTAGGAAGAAGTACCGCCTAAGTCTTAAGAATGATATGCCGCCTCGAGATAAGTAATCATTGCACTAAATAAACAAACCAACGTTTTGATTGGATTAATAATGGTTAATACAGTTTTCTTATATTTGGCTAGATCGCTCTTTTATCTTCTGTCAATTTGCTTGCGTGTGTTTTAGTGGCTTAAGTTGATTTTGGTCATGACAAAACCCGTGCCAGCCTCTCAAGCTGAATACCCCCTTATCTGTTAGATTTAGGATTAACATAGGTTTATCATAGGTTTAACATAGAATATAATTAACTTAGTTTAGATAACCAAAATATTAATAATTTGAAAGATTGTTTCTCGCTCTTAGTGATCGACACCCTACTTACCACGAAACTCACATCTGACCGGGTACACTGCCTATTAAAGTGTTGTTTTTGGTTAAGTCGGCAAAATATAAATTTAAAACTTGAAACATAAATTACAACCACACAACGACACCTCAATGTGTAAACATTATAGCAGGCCCATTGATAATCGTCACCTTTACTTGAATTATTTCTAGCCTGTGATCGTCAACACGTGATAAGCATTGATAAGCTCAATGCCCATAATAGCATCTTGCAAGGCCAACAACAATATCTTATTATTGTTCCTTTACTGCTTATAAATTTTGTGCTTGTAGATTGATATAAAAGATAAGAGGGAAAAGCGCAACTATACAGAGTGTATACCTGAATTGTTGTCGGAAGGATGTCTCAGGACTTCAAAAGTATGCAATGTTTATTAGGCAACCACATCAAAATACACGCTAAGGATTTTGCGACTGTCATGCAAGCCAAAACGTAGACTTTTTTCTACAGATTGGGCACGCGTGAAGGTAACAAAATTCCCAACAGGCTTTAGGGAACATACCTGGCGACCAGTCAGAAGCCAACGGCCATTCGGATGTGGTAGATTTACTGAACGGATGTCATTGACTTCTGACATGAAAGCCAGGGACGTTCACTAATAGTAAATATTTTGAAGAAAAACGATCTATGGGACATGCCATTTTACAGCGGCAACTTCAACAACTTTTGAAACCCGCGTAAGGTTATAAAGGGCAGTTTGGAAGGGTGTTAAGTAATATATAGATGTTCATTTAAACGAAATAGGTAAAATTAGCAAAGGGCATAAAATAAAGCAACAATAACTTGCGGGTATCTTGCATCTCCGGCTTTTCCAGCATATAAAACCTGCCGACGTGTCCTCCTCATATCAGAAACCATTTGCAATGGAGCTACCCTCCTAATGAAAGCCACAACATCAGGTGTCTTCTCCTAACTTTTGTAAAAATGTGACCATGACCCCGTTGAAAAATCCCTCGTAAGCCCATTCGTAATAATAGCAGGATCTAACACTCCAAGCGTTTTAAGACAGCAATGTATTTCCACCAAATTAAACTCAGTGTAAAAAAATAACTTCAAAGGCAGCCGTAAAAAGTGTCAAAATCATTCTGCATGAGGCTCAGATAGGATAACAATTGAAGAAACAGGAGACGTCCGGCATGGCTTCAACAATACTAAACTGCCTTGCCAACACCCGGATGATCTCAAGTCAACCGAAGCCATTTATACTCATCATAGCCCCCCACGACTTATATGACCACCGTTTAAATGGCTTAGAAACTGACTAAAAGCACAGTAAGCAGTTCGTGTGCGGCAGCAAGCTTAATGAATGTGCCCTACCACACTAGTACCTTTTTTAATTCTTTATTCTTGCTCACAGTTTACGGCATGAGGCTCAGTTTGATTGGTAATCAAGAAAAGCAGTGACATCCGCCATGATTGCAAAGCTGATACTTTGCCGTCAAAAAACGCGAATGTCACCAACTTTCTTCAAACCTATTCAAATCATCACAGCCTCTAAATAGAGCCCTTAAAGACTCCGCCACGTCAGTCAGCGAAAAAAGAGCACAAATACACTATAGGCATAGTGGAAATCGTAATAACACGGCTGGTGTGGCTGCAAGCTTAATAAGCCCACGCCACAACAACATAAAGAATCACATGTTGCCATGATGCGGTCGTCGTTAGACTTCAACAAGAAGTTTTACAACTCCCTAGGCAGAGCACCTAATCGTTGTAGTAGTAGTTTAGGCAAGACTCGGGGGGTTGTTATCGTTCACTCGACGAATAGGTTGGGAAGGCTTGAGCACGGTCTAACATAATTCTAAGGGTTTAAGAAAGATTATTTTTGTAATTTTATGTTTTATAGAAAGCAAGTAAATCATATATTGGAGAGGTTGGTTTGGTTTTAGCTATTAAACTAAATATAAATCTAAACTAATGGTGATAACAATAAGATTAAAGATTGTGTTTATTTAATCATGTATTACTCCCTAGATTACTTCTTCTATTGTTCTTGCCTTGTCACACTTGTGATGATCTGTGTAATTATTTCCTAAGTCATGAACGAATTACACAAACCCGCCATCTACTTAGCATTCCATTAGAGCAACGCGCAAGCAAGATAGTATAAAGACTATTACAAGGCTCCTAAGGGTACACTAAGTACATGTGAAAGATATTAAAAGTGGATCAACCATATTAGGGGGCAAGGTAGTATGAAGACTGTTACCCATTGGTATCCTTTCTACACAATTATGTTTTCCTAGACATATCAACAGCGATACAGACAAAAGTTGGTTTCTAATGCCTAACATGCACATCCATCACAAGAAGCAACACCACTAAGATCTACATTCTAGGTTTCATACAATCATAAATAAACACAATAGGAGGCTTAGCCTAGCATGTTAATAAAGCAAGAACATAGATGAATCAAACAATACATAGACATATTGAGTGATTAAATAAACCTTACTTGATTAAAACATGAGTTGGAGGAAGTACAATAGGGTTTTTAGGCCCTAAATTCGTCCCTAACAGCTGCTAAACGAACTAGGGTTTGTACCCTCTTTTTATTCTAAAGCTACACACTCAAAACCCTAAATTCGGGTTTGTATATATAGGAAAATCGTTGTGACGGCGTCATGAAAGAGAATATTCTAGATAATGGGCTAGGTCGTGTGCTCTGACGCCGTCTTGGAAACTCGTGACACCGTCTTGATCATCGTTGTGAAGGCGTCACGTTGTATTTGTAACGCCGTCTCCGGCCACTGTAGAGAAATTCTTGAGCCATGCTGGTGTAGGTCTGTAGTCTTGTCCGTTTCTTTTCCAAACGAGTCCAAGTCACGTGTATTTCCTCCAAATGTCTTCCAAATGCAAAATACCTAAAAAGGAACGATTAAGTACCTATTTTGGGCATATACACACAATTTAGGGGGTTAAACGACCCCAAAAAGTGTATAGAATGACACCTCATCAAATACCCCTACACTTGGGATTTGCTTGTCCTCAAGCAAATGGGCTTTTCTACCTAGACAGTAACAATATGAGGGGTCATTTTACCTACTCTTTAAAAGTATTTTACAACACAACCTTCTAGACCTCGTAATTAAAAGCACGGAAAGTATACACTAGCACCTCACATAAGTGTTTGGGATTCTCTCTTTCACTCGAGTGTATAATAAATTATAACATAAGGGGGAAACGGAAAATCAACACTTATTACCTGTCACAACATATAAATTACCATAGGCTTGGTAAATGATCAAACATCCACCGCTAGGTGCAAGCATTATTTATTACTATCTAAAAGGTCTTTTAAAAGGTTGTGGGGTGTAGGTGTAAGCTAACATATAATGGAAACAGAAACGGATAGGATACATTTGGGTGGCTTTGGGTGAATTTAGAGTGAAAGGGTTAGCTAATTAATTACATGAATACACTTTGGTTTGGTTGCTAAGCCAAGACTCGAATGAAGATATACAAACTCTACACAACTCTACATCAATCTCTTTCTTTTTCTTTTCTCCATTTTTTAATAACATAATACATCACATAGGGTTTATAATACAAACCCCTACACTTGAGCCTTTACATGCCCGATATTTACAATCTAACTAATGACCCGAATTGAGGTGGATCAAAATAACATGGAGATCATCTAACAAATATATGGGGGTATTGACTTAACTTTTCTTCCCCATTCTTCCGCAAAATAAATACTAGCATGATACCCAATCGTCCTAAAACAATATTTACAAGAATAAGGACTTAACAACCGTGTACTCAATAATTAACTTGGGTTAAACACAATAATGTACTAAAGGCGAGTACATATAAGGTAGGCTAAGTCTTTTTGGGTGTAACGATTAGTTTAAGGGTGACAATGCTCTTCATTAATAATCCGGAATCCACCAGAAAATTACAAGAACCGTGAAAAAAGATAGGCTCGAAGGGTTGTACTAGGGGTATCATGCACTAATTATGAGTGCATGGCAAGGGTGTGGGATAGTTATATGATCGATGTGACCATCATAACAATTACAAGTTTAAAACGTGGGTTAATCCTAGTACCTTTTATCAAGCAAATCCTAACACTTACTATGCGGTCTCGGAATGCATCACAATAACAAGTTCTAGAATTTAATACACTACCGGTACACTCATATGAATTTTACTAACACCAAACATTCCAGAAAAGGCGACAAGGCAATGCATACACGGCCGTAATGGCGGAATAGACATGCACACCTGTAGATCAACCATAACTCGAACCGGGTAAAGATAAAATCATCTTGGGTTACCAACGATGGGTACCCGAATTCTTAAAGATCTAAAGGCGAACCTCACATTTTTGGGGTGGAATTCTGAGGGTTATTGTGCTAGTCATATAAATTCCTATTCATGAGACGCTATTAATACTCGGTTTTCGTCGGTATGTGTTGTAAAAAATTAAATTTGGGTAAAAATCACTTTTTATGTTATGTTTTGATATATTACCCATCATTTTAAGGACAAAGTAAATGGCAAATGGAAGAATAGTTTCTAAGGCTTATATCCCCCCTACACTTACATTGAATATTGTCCCCAATGTTCTATAAAAGTACCCGTTGAAATGAATAAAGGGAAAAGAAAACAAGTAAAAGAAACTAGTACTCCCCTGGTTTGCTCAATAATGGAGAAGAAACATGAGATAACCGGTTAAATCGTCCTCCGAGAGTCATCCAATGAACTTCCTAAGAACTTCCAAGCTTTTTCACATCAATTATAACCTGTAATCAAAGACAACTATACCAAGCATAAAATGTGTGATAGACAAATATACAATATGAATTTAGGGTTCGACTCGATAAAGCAGTAAAGATTGGATGAGAGAATTGTTAAACTCATTAGGTTTTGCAGGTTTATAACAGAAGAACACATATATTAAATGTTATGCAAGTTTCATTTTCAAAAATAATTAAAAACTTAAAGTTTTCTGATCCTGGGCGTTTGACGCCGTCAGGGTTTATGTGACCCCGTTACAGGTTTCGTGGTGACGGCGTTGCGTGTTAATCGTGACGCCGTCTCCACAGTCTGTGAAAACATAATTTTTGTTTTTGATGAAAAATTTCTTGCACTTGATTTCATAAGTTAATTCCTGTACAAATGGCTACATAAAATCTGAGATTTAACAATTCTGTCATATGACTCAAAACCGATGCGAATTAATCTAAACAATTCATTTAACATGTTTGAACTTGGCTTAAAAGCCGAATAAATTCCCCTACACTTATTGTTGCAAAATACCTTTATTTGAAATAAAGACGAGGTTAAAGACAAACAAAGCATGATTACAAGATAGTTCAAACATAATAAAACAAACTATGAAGAATTAAAACATACATGACACTCCTAATTTATGAGAAAAGTAAATGGGGTTGCCTCTCAAGAAGCGCTTTTCTTTATTAACGAGTCTTGTAGCTAGACTCGAAGTCACACGTCAAGTGTCGTAGAAGTGGTCCAAGTCGATGATCTCTCTTGGACTTTCTCTTTCAGAGAGCTTCCTAGTAGTGGGAATTAATTAAAGGGTTTTGGTAAATTCCTCTCCATCAGGGTCAATTAATCTAATCTTGGCATGCCATGCTCCATCTCCGTTTTTGGGTGGTTTATCCCAGTTAATTGATTTTTTAATTAGGTCCTTTGATTCTCACATGTTACACTTACGGTTAATGGGTATGGCTCCTAGAAATTCTACCATTCTTCTAAACACTAAGGTATCCTTAAAAGTATTGAGCTCGGCATCTCTAGAAATTTCCCATTCTCTGGGCAAATGGCAGTCTAAGAAGTCATTCCTAGCATAATAAGGGGTTTGTGCGCCTACTCCGTCTAAGCTAGGTCATGGTTTGTAGGATTCCTTTTTTCCAAGTGTGGTCCAATAAGGTGCTTCCTCCTTACCTAAGTCTACTCCTTTTACACCGAATACCGACCTAGTGATTCATTCTCCTACCGCTATTTTGGCCATCCTATAATCTATAAATGCGTTGGCGGTAGCTAGGAATCCTCTTCCTACCAGCAAAGGGGTCTCGGGGTCCTTTTTCATATCAATTACGTAGAAGTCATTTAATAGTTTTAGTTTTCCTATGTAGACTTCTACGTCTTTCACAATCCCAACGGGGTAGGATTTGGTTCCGTCGGCCAATCCAAAGATATGGTCAGTCTCTTCTAATAGTCCGATGTTAAGCTTTTTGAAGAGGTAAAGTGGGATTATATTTACGCATGATCCTATATTAGCCAAGGTGTCGAAAGGTTTTGAGTCCTCTAATATACAAGGTAGAGTGAATAGTCCGGGGTCTTCCATTTTCGCAGGTATTTCTCCTTGGATAAATGCTGATCCATTTTTGCCTAGTTCTAAGCTCTCTACGTATTTATCTAATATGGCGTTATAGATTGGAGCGTGAGCTAGGACTTCAAGAACCAGTAGGTTAAGATGCAAATCTTAGAATTCATCTTCAAGAGTTGGTTCGGCCTCTTCTGGTTGTGGTGGTTTTGTTTCAATCTCAGGTTGCCGCTGGCTGGTTTGGGAAATGGTTGCCTCCTTAAAATGTGTCTTGATAACATTGATTGAGTTGGAAGGGTGAAATGAGCATTGGGGATCGATTGTCGAGTAAGAACGGGTAGACGAAACTAGATGAGTCCCTAGTTTCGGGTTCTTAACTGTATCGCTAGGCGGCGTGCTTGGTATTTGATCAGTGATGGCTTTCAATACAGTGTCGATTTTGTTGGTTATCTTGCTTTGCTGTTGTTTGAAATCGGCTTCAAACTTGGATAGTCTAGCGTCTTGAGATGCCATAAAGCTGGACACCAATCCTTTAATGTTTGATTGACTGTTAAAGCTTCGAGGATTGTTGTTGAAAGAACAGTTAGGGATCGAACCGTTGGATTGGAACCGGTTAGGTGGGTTTGAAAAGTTATTTTGGGAATTTTGGGGTTGTCTCCACCTAAGATTTATGTGACTTTTCCATGACGGATTGTAGGTGTCACCAAGATTGTTTTGCTCGGGCTTGAAAGTATACCACTTACCTCCCGCTTCATCGGTACGCGAGGATGTGTATTCGAAAAAGGCTTGTTTGGGGTTTTCCATGCAATACTGAGTGTTGTGGGGACCACTGCAGATTTCACATGAGGTAGTAATTCTGTTTACTTGGGTGGGTTGAGTCAGAGCAAGATAAGCTTCCATAAAGCGTTGAACTTGATTTTCGAGCTTGATTAGACGACGGTCGGATGTACTCGGGACATCTTGAGGCAATGCAATTGCCTTGACAGGCTTAGCGAAATCCCTTGGGTCGTTCCAACTTTTGTTGTCATAGGGGCGAGGTCCTCTAATAATGCCCAGGATTCTTCGGCGTTGAGGTCAAGAATCTTAACACCGGTCGAGTAGTCAATGGTTCATCTTGTGACGGGATTGACATGGTCATAGAAAATTTAGACTTGGAGGCAAAGGTCGATGCCATGATGAGGGACTTTTTGGTGTAAGTCCTTGAAATGATGCTTCAGATAGAGATTCTCCATGATGTTGTTAGAACATCAGGATATCGTTGCGGAGTTTTGCGGTCCTTCCCGGTGGAAAGAATTGAGCAAGGAATCGGGTAGTAAGATCCTCCTATGTGGTGATGGATCTTGCTGGAAGATGTTTAAGCCAATTGCTAGCTTGATCGCCTAGGGAAAATTAAAACAAACGCAGGCGCATTCTTTCCTTATTTTCACCGTCAAGGTCGAGTGAGTCCACAAGTTTAAGGAAATCCTTAAGGTGTTGGTATGGATCCTCAGACCGAAGTCCATGGAATGAGCATCCGTTTTGCACCAACCGGATGGTGTCGGATAGAAGAGGTACCACGTTGTTCCCTGCAGGGAGCTCGATGGTATTCCTATAGCCCTCGTGGCTAGGTTTGGAGTAGTCTCCTAGAGTACGGATAGGATTCTCGTCTCCCATGGTGGTTGACGAGAATGGGTTAGGAAACAAATAACACGAAGAAAAGATAGACTACAAGAAAGCTAATGTGCGGGAATTAAATCTTACTTGAAAGGATTCAAGTAAGTAGAACTAAGCTAAACTATGATCAAAACCTAACTATTCCCCGGCAGCGTCGCCAAAAACTTGATGCGGTCGTCGTTAGACTTCAACAAGAAGTTTTACAACTCTCTAGGCAGAGCACCTAATCGTTGTAGTAATAGGATAGGCAAGACTCGAGGGAGGGGGGTTGTTATCATTCCCTCAAGGAATAGGTTGGGAAGGCTTGATCACGGTCTAACAGAATTCTAAGGGTTGAGGAAAGATTATTTTTGTATTTTTATGTTTTATGGAAAACAAGTAAATCATATATTGGAGAGGTTGGTTTGGTTTTAGCTATTAAACTAAATATAAATCTAAACTA
>BQNB010033096.1:27500-52623 GCA_026074375.1 Tanacetum coccineum | reverse complement strand
CTTCGAGCTTGTGTTATTAATTTTGGTGGCAGTTGGAATACTCATCTTCCATTGATTAAGTTTTTTTTATAATAACAGTTACCACACGAGCATTAAGTGTGCACCATTCGAGGCTTTGTATGGGGCAAAATGTAGATCCTCCGTGATATGGACTGAAGTGGGAGAAAGTCAGCTTATTAGACCAAAAATTGTGTAAGAAATGACAGAAAAGATTATTCAAATTAGGGAAAGATTGAAAACGGCTAGGAGTCGCCAGAAAAGCAATGCTGATAAGAGGCGTAAGCCTCTTGAATTCAAAGTTGGAGACCGAGTGTTACTTAAGGTATCTCCATGGAAGAGAGTGGTATGATTTGGTAAGAAAGGAAAGCTAGCACCACGATATGTAGGACCATTTGAAATTGTGGAGCGTGTTGGACCGGTGACTTATCGGCTGAAGTTACCCCAGGAGCTAAGCTGTATCCATGACACGTTTCATGTGTCGAACCTCAAGAAATGCTTAGCTGAACCAGATGTTCAGGTACCTTTGGATGAGATCGAGATTGATGAAAATCTGCGATTTACGAAGAGCTTATTGAGATCGTAGAGCGGGATGTGAAGAAGCTAAAGCGAAGAAAAATCCCATTGGTCAAAGTTCGTTGGAACTCTCAGCAAGGAGCTGAGTATACTTGGGAACGTGAAGACCAATTCTGGAAGAAATATTCGATTTTTTTCTCCGAACCCGTACTTTCCTCAAGTGCCGCAACTTGAGCCTTGAGGACAAGGCTCTTCTAACCGGAGGAGACTGTAACATTCCGTATTTTCAGGTCATTTACGATGTCATCTATTTTACTAATTATATTTTTTTTTCTCGTACGCGTTTACTTTTAATTCTTATTATATAATAAAATCGCGTAAACTAAAAATCAACAATTAACGTAAACGAACACCAAACGAATTAAAATTTTCGTCAAGCAAAAAATATATTATTTTTACAAAAGTAATAATCAACTTTTTATATTTTATTTTATTGGTTGCGTAAAACGTTTACGTTTCTCAATTAAATACATTTAGGCATACCCGGAACCACCAAAACTTTTCTACGCTTCAACAAATACCCACATTTATACCCAATACTCAAAAATCACAAAAATATATCATGTATATGCATGTTAGGTCGGATATGTATGTATGAATCACTAGAGATATCTTGAAAACTTAATATAACACATGTTATATAAGTTATTAAGCAAGCTATCTTACACACCATGCTATCTTACACAAGAGCCATACCTTGACCATAAGACTTCCTAAAAACCCTCATCACGTCTCTAGACTTTCTTGCAAGTGGTATTGACTAGCATATGACTTATAAACTCTCACAACTAGAAATAGAAACACTTACACTTCATTTTACTTAGCAAAATTTCACACAACTCTCCCTTTTCCTCTCCTTTAACCTACGGCTCAAAACCCTCTCAATAATAAATCCATAGCTTGATTTTCTAAGACCATACAAGCACTTATACATCCTTCCTATGATAACCTAAGGTGTTTGTAAGGATTGGCTAAAGATTTACAAGTATCTAAGCAAGAAAAGCAAGATTAGGGTTTTATGGAAAATTAGGGTTTTCTAGAGTTGCAAGCTTGGGTTTGGTTGCTAAACAAGTGTGTAGATCTTGTTGTTCATCACCACACATCATATTAAGGTTACCTAAAACCCTTTATGAATTTACAATTATGATTTTATGTGTTAATATGTTCTATTTAGCAATATCACCATTTAGGATATGTTTGACTTGTAAAAATGGATTTTCTGGTAAACATGATTTTATGAACTTATACACATGTTATATGGATGTAAATATGGATCTTGGACTCTATTATATGTAAGACAAGTATATAATAAGTTGTGGAAAACTTGTGGTATTTTATTAAGTTGAAAAAGTATATAAAACAAGTTTATATATATGAGTACCTAATTATTATGGGGCTGTTTTGGTTTGAAATCCAAAGCATGGATTTTATGTTTTATAAAAATAGTACGTCTCATGACGATTCCAAAATGATAAGAAACTCGAAAAATCGATTTATAACGAAAAAAATATGACGATTTCAAGTTTACGTTAAATATATACTTTTATAAAACTATTTTTATAAAAATTACTATTCACCACAGAAAAATATATTTTTAAAACATCAATAAATCGATAAAACCTTTAAATACGAAGACGTGCTCGAAAGAATCGCTAAAAATAGAGTTAAAACGAATAAGTTACGACATTTACGATAACTAAATCTATAAAAATAAATATATAACTGTTATGAACAGTTTATAAAATATAGTTAATCAGAAATCAGATTTTGAAAATGTGTATATTTCTGATTATCTCGTCTTATACGAAGGCTTTTGTGAACATAAGAAACAAAAAAATATGGGACTTAAAACGAGAAAGTTACGCCAGTTTTACTAAAGTTACATAATAACGCTTTTACTTTATAAATATGATTTCACTAAAACGATTAGATGGTGATGTAGCTATATAGAATTATATGTGGTATTAGTTAATCAAAGTACTATATTACTAGGGAGTTTCATAATGAGGCCTCTTCGGGGTGGCGTATCGACGGGTAGTTGTTGGATTTCGATTTATAGTGTCTAGCTACTCATACGTCCATACATGACCTCTTAAATTATGACTAGCTCTAAGAACGATAGTTGAATGATGAGCTCATTCGACTATAAATAATCAAAGGTTTTTGTTTACCTTACACGACTTTATGAGATTAGGTTGCATGTCTGATCATAAGCGTCTTGACCAATTTTCTTATTGTGGATATACATTGTTGATTACCATTCCACTCGAGGTGAGTTAATAGCCCCATTTTTACTACGTGGATTTGTTTTACTAAATCTACGGGTGAATTTACATTGCTTGTTTTTACTATTGGAACAAGAGTTTTCTAGTGTTTTCAAAGTGTTTACAAAGTGTATGCTATCCAGATTACTGCCTGAATATTATTGCTAAGTTACCTTATTGCCGTGAAGTCCCTATTTATCATGAACCGTTAATTGCTATTGTAGTAAGCGCGAGTGTTGTGGATAGATCTATCAGGACTGACAATCTCCACCTTTCCTTGGGTCACTAGTTTGATCAAGGTGCATTTAACATTGAGAGGTGTTAGGTTGTTGGCAAGCATCCTATATTCTGATTGGGGCAAAATCTAGTTAAGGTTTCAGGGTCATGAGCTTAGTGCAATAAAAAACGTTTTGGGTCTACTGACATGTTTTCAGAGTCTACTATTACTTCGATCTTGTGGTCCACCCTTTTTACCGATAAACCTATGATTTCACTCAACCTTTGTCTTTTATGTTGTTGATTTTAGCATGTAATTTCAAGGTCTATTGGTATGAGATTGGAGGGGAGCCGTGGCTGGATATTAAGTGAAGGACGGAAATATGTGTTTTATTAAAAGTCTATGCAACTTTTATTATCTTTAAAAACTTAAGTCATCTTTTGGTATTATGAAGCTTTTTGTTTAATTAAATATGTACTTGAAATGTTTATTACTCTTTTAAAACATATGGGACCTAATGTATAAACTCTGATATTTTGCTATGGCATCGAATGAAATATTGTCTTAAACGTCCATTTATGGTCGTTTCCTATATCTTGATTGTTGTACTTTGACGTAGCACCCCATTGTTACCATTCCGCTGCTACCTGATTTTGGGGGTGTTACACTCTCCTCGAGTTCCATCAAACCTTGACGATTGGGATACGGCTTTGCTTCAACCGTTTGACTTCTTGATCCATGATCTCTACGGGTTCCTCCACAAAACGGAGCTTGTCATCCACATGAAGTCCTTCCAACGGAACGGCTAATGGTTCGTCAGAATAACATTTCTTCAAGTTGGATACATGAAATGTATTGTGAACCCTGCTTAACTCTTGAGGGAGCTCAAGCTTGTAAGCAACGGATCCAACCTTTTCCAGCACCTTGAAAGGTCCAACATATCTAGGGTTTAACTTCCCCTGTTTGCCAAAACGTACGACCCCTTTCCAAGGTGAAACTTTAAGCATAACTCTATCCCCAACTTGAAACTCCATCGGCTTACGCTTTAAATCGGCGTAACTCTTTTGTCGATCACGAGCAGCTTGAATTCTTTTTTTGATCTGGATGACCTTCTTGGTTGTTTCTTGAACTATTTCTGGACCGTTGATTTGAACGTCTCCAACCTTGGCCCAACAAAACAGTGGAACGCACTCTTTGACCGTAAAGTTTGCTTCCAAATGTGCAAGCCTTGATGCTAAGCGTGATAACTATAGTTGTAAGATAATCCAAACCTGTGCAAATGTTAACTCAACCATTTCAAAGTCGATGCACAAGCAACGTAGCCATTATCCTCGAGAGTTTGGATAGTTCTCTCGCTTTGTCCATCAGTTTGTGGATGGTACGCAGTACTCATATCCAAGCTAGTACCCAAAGCCTTCTGAAGTGATCTCCAAAAATTTGATGCGAATCTAGGGTCACGATCACAAATGATTGAGACAGGTATTCCATGCCTCATGACTACCTCCTTTAGGTACATTCTCACCAATCTCTCCATGGAATCAGTTTCTCTCATTGGCGTAAAGGTTGCAGACTTAGTAAGTCGGTCAACAACCACACAAATGGTGTCATGACCTTGCGACGACTTAGGAAGCTTTGTGACAAAATCCATGGTGACATTGTCCCACTTCCATTGAGGTATCTCGGGTTGTACCAACAATCCTGATGGTCTTTGGTGTTCAGTCTTGACCCTAGCACACGTCAAACATTTGCTAACATAGGTGGCGATTTCGGCCTTTATATTGGGCCACCAATATAGCTTTTTCATGTCTTGATACATTTTGTCAGAACCCGGATGGATAGAGTATTTTGATTTGTGGGACTCGTGCATGATCACAGTCCTTAAATCACCATAACATGGAAACCAACTCCTGCCATTTAAGCATAGAGTTCCGTCGGCACGGGGTTCCAACTTTTCCTTCGGTATATCCTTCCTGATCATACCTCCTACGTCTTCACCACTCTCACTTCGCTCCTTCGCCTTCTATGATATCTAAGCTTCTATCTTGAGTTCCAATAACTTTGTTTGGGGCGATCCAAACCAATAGTCATGACTAAGGCTCGAACCCGTAATGGCTTAATCCGTTCTTTACGGCTTTAAGGCATCGGCCACTATGTTTGCATTCCACTGGGTGGATAACCGAATCTTCACATCGTAATCACTGAGAAAATCTAACCAACGGACATTGCTCATGTTCAGTCCTTATGGTCATGTATGTGTGGGTACAATTTATGATCCTTGAACACCGCTATGCTTGGATTCCATACAAGTAGGTGTTCCAAATCTATTGAGCAAACACCATTGGCACCAACGTTCAAATCATGAGTAGTACGTATAATTTTTATCATGAATCTTTTAATGTCGTAGGATGCGTAAGCATGCACCTTCTCGTTTTTCATCAACACGCACCCAAATCCTTTATGCAGACGCCATCACAATAATCAATGTATGTTCTCAGCTCCTTCGAGGGGATGCATCTCTAAGATAGGTGCGCAACACAACTTACATGCTTCAATGTCAGAAGCTGCTTCTTGCTTGTCCAACCCATTCAAAGGTATTTTTCTTTTTCACAAGCTTGGTCTCACTTTGGCTTATAAAAATTGGAAATCCTTCGATGAAACTTCCAATGTAACTTGGCAAGACCTAAAATTTACGTATCTCCGTACGGACGTCTTGGGAGATGCCCAATCTTTTATGGATTCGATCTTGGCGGGATCCACGTGAATGCCTTGACTATCAATCACGTGGCCGAGAAATTATACCTTGGGAATCTAAAACTCACATTTAGAGGATTTAGCATACAATTCTTCTTTCTTAAGCAATTCCAGAATTGCCTTCAGATGTTCTTTATGTTCTTTCTTGTTCTTTGAATAAATTAGTATATCGTCAATAAAGATAATTACAAACTTATCCAAATACGGTTTGCACACCCGATTCATGAGATCCATAAATACCGCCGGTGCGTTCGTCAAACCAAATGGCATAACTTGGAACTCATAATGACCATACCGATTCTTGAATGTCATCTTTGGAATATCTTCTTCGCGTACTCAAAACTGATGATAACCCGATCGCAAGTCTATCTTAGAATAAACACTAGATCCTTGTATTTGATCAAATAAATCGTCGATCCTTGGGAGTGGATAACGATTCCTCACAGTCAGCTTGTTTAATTCCCGATAGTCGATGCACATTCAAAATGATCCATCCTTCTTTTTGACAAACAAGACTGGAGCTCCCCCAGGTGAGGAACTGGGTCTTATAAAGCCCTTGTCGGAAAGTTCCTTCAGTTGATCTAACAATTCTTTCATTTCGGAAGGATCCAATCGATAAGGTGCTCGTGCTACAGGTGCAGCACCAGGAATCAAATCGATTTGGAATTCCACTTGTCGAGTCTGTGGAAGACCCGGCAATTCTTCAGGGAATACTTCCTGAAAATCTCAAACGATTGGTACGTCCTCAAGTCGTTTCTCCATCGACTTGTCTTCAGTATCCTTTGTAGTAACATGTTCCAGAAAGACATGATGTCCTTTCAACAAATATTTCTAAGTTTTGGTGCATGAAATGATGTTTAAATGAGTCTTGTTTCCCTGATTGCTTCTGTCACAGGGACAAAATAAGGTTCACTGTCCCTAAGGAATACGGAATATCTTCTCGGCATACTAAGCTATTATGGCATGATTCATTGACAAAACCAATCTCCATACCAATTATGACGTCAAAACTTCCAAGTTCTATGGGCATCAGGTCGATGTTGAACGAGTGATTTAGTAAATTCTCTAATGGCGAGCAAATTTGATAGCGAATTGTCCTAGGGCGACTAGTGATGTGTCTCGGCTTTTCGGCTTAGGATTTGGTATAAGATGATGTCAACTTTATAGTAAGATGGAGTGAAGGTCTGCTTAGTTGATATGGTTACTAATTCGATTTCCAAAAGTAAACGCATTTTATGAATACGAACACAGTACATGATATAAGTAGGAAATTGTTTTCTTGACAGGAAGTTTTTAGGGTGACTACTCTCAGCACGACATGGTACTTGTCTGAAATCATCACATGTTGCTCTCCAGGCCATGTATAATTGAGGACTAACGATGCATTGCTCATTTTCGTCAAAATAGCATTATGATTTCATGATATTTGAGAGAGTGGGTTGCCCAATTAATTTAGGGAATTAAAGTAAATTGGATGAAATTTTCACAACACATTGATTTGATAGCTAATTTGAAATCATTCGTACAACGGAAATTTAAGAGAAACACAACAAGAACTCTCTAAAGGACGATAAAGATTAAAGATGTTCAACCTTTGTGTTTTCTAGGTAGAGCGAGACAACTTTCTCTTTTAAGCGTCGATCTTATCCTCAATGTTGTTAAGGTCTCATTCGGTTTCTCCTCCTCAAAGGCATGTACCACTCCACGTGCTCCAGTACCTCAGTTGTTGGTTTCATGGTTTTGGTTCTTTCGCTCTGGGTAATCATTCCTGTAGTGGGGGGGGCCCCTTGATTCCCACATTCATAGCAAGTAGCCTTTTGACTTTCCCTAGTGCCCCTTTAGTTGTTAGCAGTATTGGCATTTGTAAGAAACTCCTACAATCACTGGCCAGATGGCCAACTCTGTTGCACTTGTGGCATTTGGGGGCACATGGACCATCATGGTGATAGGTGATTTAGAACCAAAGGCTTAGATCCGCCATAAGTTTCTTTCCCGTTGCCCGCAATGTAAGCTTGCCGTTAGTATTTTGCCTTTGGTTTCGGCTGTTGTTGTTCTGATTGTTCTAGAAGTGTTAAAAACCCAACTTCCTCTTGTTCTCAGCCTGTATTCAGCTAAGGAGTGCTGATCTTTTTGTCCATTAGTTGGGGTTTAAAAATCAATTGCATCTTGCATTGTCTTAGGCTTAGATGCCTTCACCCCTCCATGGATCGTGTCTATACATTTATGAAACTTCACTATTGGAAACTCACTCTTGTAGTGTCTCAGACGTCTACACTCATAACAGGTGCGGGTTCATTGATTCCTAGTAGTAGTAGCAAGTGTTTTACAATTTTGGGTTATGTGGCCAACCTTTTTGCAATTTCCTCACTTACAGTGCGCAACGGTCCCATTTTTATGGTGAAATTTGCAGCTGGTTGCACAGAGTAGAGATCCAGCATATGCTTTTCTTGTTGATTGGCCTAGTAGTTTTGCGCTTTAGGCACCTATGCCCCTTGTTTTGTTGGCTCGAAGTTTCCATGTGGATACTTCCCAACTTCATTTTATTGCTAGCATTCTTTGCTACATTGTCTTCTTGTCATTCGGTCAGGATCATTTGACTTGCGATGGACATGGTTGGTTTTTGTCTTATAAATAGCAATGCTCGATAGCATTAGCCATTCGCTGGGCTACAACCCGCTCAATTTCCTTAACACTCATCCCTTGATTAACATTTGTCATCGTTTCCTAAAGATCACACGGAATAAAATGTATATGAAGTTTCATCCAAGGACAAATCATGACACTCCATGATTACAACATATATGTAAGGTGAGACCACATCATGCAGAGATATAAGATAACAGCAACCACGACATAAATAAATCCACATCATATAGTAGCATGATCATAACCAACAGCGTAGGTTAATACTTAATACATCATTTTACCTGAGTAAAGGAGTACAAGCTTTTCATTAACGCTACCAATCGAGTATTACTCAAGTTTAGTGGGATATAATACAAACCAAGCTACACTGACAAGTCTATTTATCTATGGGCCAGGGTGCCTCTCAAGATTCTAGATGCTAGACTCTTATGTTATCTTTAAGTGACTTAATATTCTCTGGTGGTGGTGGTAATGATGAAGGTAGTGCAGCAGCAAACTCGATAATGCATGCCTTAGCAGATGGTGATCGTGGAGTATGGTGTTAAATAGACATCCGTACTGTACGAGATTTGGTATTAGAAAACAAGATGATATGGTGTGGAGAGGTGGGTGGTGTAGAAGCATACTCATCGGTCTCAAATGCCTCTGTATCCTTCACAACATCATCATCATCGTCGTCATCATTAGATAACTCATTATCATCATTATCTCCTCCGTCGACAGGATGGTCACGGCACTAAGATAGGGATACTCAGTTCCTTCACCTCCTCCAGATTAAAGTCACGCAATTGTAGCTCGATGCATGAGGCTGTAGGTGAGGATCCGAAGGTAGAGGTTGATCTATATTGGTGCCTCTAGCTCTATCAGAAGCTACTGGAATTCCATGGTCAAGGAATTATATAGACAGACGTGTAGGTAACCGGCGGATGGTGAAAAATGATACTGCAATGAGCAAAATTTTAACTTATATAAGTATATTATATAAGATCGTCATTGGTAGATATGAATATGCTACTCATGGCATAAAGAAAAAATGGAAAGGTTTATCATATTCGATACTTAATGTTTAGGTAGCGTTTAGGACCTACAAGCTTATAGTGCTACCCTGCCTAAAGAAATGTTTCCCCAATTTATATAAATAACCCTTATATAAATAATTATTGAGTATGTGCGATAAAGTATGCAATACCTATCTTCTGATATATATAAATAAGACCTATAGTAAACGTAAGTAATATAATATGTAACACATATATGAATCATGTAAGCATCTAGTAAAACTAACTAATGCAAACAACTAGTGTATGTATGTCCCGTTAAAACCCCTTTGTATGAATGCAATGTTTGAAAACGGTTATAGTCCAGCAAAAACATTTGACCTGGTTCTCTATAACCTTGGCTCTAGATACCAATCTTGTAACACCCAATAGAGGTCGCCGCAAAATAATGTGTCGGGCTCTACTTGTATGCTCTATTGAGCGTTACTTAATAGTTCAATAGCATATTATATAAGAACGACCTCTAAAAGTGTCGTTTAAAATACGATTACATTGGATTTAATAAAAATTGTCTTGACACAAAAGCATCAACGGTCTTAAAATTGTTTAACATTTGATAACAAATATTTTAGATCATAACAAATATCCCTAGATGTAATGACTCTAAATCTTTTATGCATGACTCCCCAAAAGAGTATCCCCAATGTATCCTTAGCACGTCGTGCCTCATAGACTCAACACTGAATGAAAACATGCTTTTAAATGTCAACTTAAAGTTGGTGAATTCATAGGTTTAATGTAAATATAATATAGGACCGCAAGACTTTCCCCATGATTATGCAACCTGTCAACCCATCACAAAATGTATTTATCGTTTCCTAAGTTTCATGACACTGAAGCTCGACATGTATGAATGCAATATAAATATTGCCACATTGCCCGTGATGATGTTCAACCCAAAACATCCCAAATCCGACATGGTATACATCCGTTGGTTCACTCCGTGACACCAGTGAGAGATACTCACCCAGATGGGGATGTGAATCCCAAATAGAGCTATTTATAACATCCGCGCTCACAACAAGTAATTGACAGTTCATGATAATGGGCTCAGATGGGTTATCGCTACTTAGACAAACACGTAATCATGATAAAATGTACACTTGCGTCCAATTTGCAAAACAATGCATGTATCTCACCGCAAAAGTTGTAAATCATAGATATAGTAAAACATGGAGCTATAAACTCACCTTAATGAATA
Source organism: Tanacetum coccineum (assembly GCA_026074375.1). Taxonomy (NCBI): domain Eukaryota; kingdom Viridiplantae; phylum Streptophyta; class Magnoliopsida; order Asterales; family Asteraceae; genus Tanacetum; species Tanacetum coccineum. The sequence goes on along the minus strand of BQNB010033096.1, from coordinate 41,913 downwards.
GTGTTGATAATATGAATCAAGTGAGTGGGTCGACAAGCGAAATCCTAACGCAACCTAATTAAATGTAGGCCGTATGAGTACAATGTACTTAATAGTACTACATCATAAGTTATATAGTTACACCACCACCTAATAGTCATTGTTTAGTTTGAAATGTCAAAACAATGTTTAAACCGTACTTTATTGAATAAAGGTGTTTGTATTTGTATACGTAAGATAAAGTGTGGTTTTCGTCTCACAATTGATTGCGTTAATAATACATGTTTTAATTTATTATTAATTATATAATGATTTTTATAATGTTTACTTGTGTTTATGAAAATAGTGCACAAAAGTAAAAATAGTGCCATACGGTTTTTATATAACCTTATATCTTGATCGTTTTAAACTCGTTTTTTCTCGTTATTTACATTCCATGGCTCCGTATTAAGAATAATATATTCAAAATATATATATTTATATATACTATACCCCTGAGGAACAGTAGTTTTAATTGTTTTTATAAATTATATAAAATACTTTTATATAAATTAATCGTTGTAACCTTTTAAGAAGTCATAACTTACTATATTTCAATAAGTGTTTCGCTCGTTCTTTATATGTACTGGATTCGTATTTGGAAACAGTTAATCAAATTTTTTATTTATGTTTATGTTTTGGTACTGTTGATGAACAGTAACAGTAAGTGAAAGTTTAAAAATATTTTTTATAACTTTAATTATTTTGAAATCGTATTTTAATCGTATCTCGTTCGTTTTAATTCGGTTTTTAGTGATTCCTTTGTCCACGTCTTTGTAATTAAATGCTTTATTTATGAAAATTATTTTCCAACAGTATACTGTCATGAACAGTAACCTATTTTTATAAATTTACTTTATAAAATATTTTTTAACTTAAACTTGATTAAATAAACGATACACCTTCATTTTAAATCGTTTTTTTGGGTTTCTTACCCCCAAAATGTTTTTTTTGGATTCCATCATGAAAGTTACTATCATTTATAAAATATCTCCCTTAAATATATCAAATTTGAAACATGTGAATATTTCTTATAAAATAAACTTTTTATTGAATAGTTTTATAATATTTAATTATTGTAATTAAAAAAATAGTCATATCTCTTCGTTATTGCTCGGTTTTTCAAGTTTCTTATATGCTTATGATCCTTGTGATATTAAGTACTAATTAAAAAAATATAAAATATATATGTTTATACACGAATTCAAATAGTAGGTAATTAAGTTTGTACCTAATTATCTTTATATACTTGATTTATATACTTTTCATTTTATTAAACTATTACAAGTCCTTTAACTTATGAAATGACATAACTTGATATATCTTAGTCCTTTATAATGTGTCCATACTACTTGTCTATGAGTAAGTGTCTTCAAAATCATTTGTTCATAAACTTTTGTAATTAAAAAACTTTCAACACAAATATATTCATAAACTCAACCCATAAAATTATTTAACACTTAATATAAATTGTTATACCTTCTTTTTAGTATTATTCACTAATGTACATATAAGATTTGAATTATAATGTCCTTGTAATATCTCATAATTTCATGAAAATAAGCTAGGTAAACCTAGGTGGTGATTAACATATATATCAAGTATGTAAACATGTAAATGAATAATGAAGATGTTAAAACTTAAATGGACCTTAGAGATGAGTAGTAGGATGATGAACACAAGCTTATACTTAAGCTTAAACCCAATAATGTAAACCCAAGATCAAACCCTAATGAGAAAACCCTAATTATATTTCTTGTATACTTCTTGTTAAACCACAAACCCAAGCTTCCAATGCACTTGAATGATCTTAGATATACTTAGAATGAATACTTGTATGCTTGAATATGAAAATTATATGAAACCCTAAATAAATAAGGGTGAGCCGTGGGTTATAGATGGAAATGGAGAGAGTTTTGTGGCTTGGTGAATTGCTTGGAGTATGTAAATGAATGCTAGTATGTATGACCTTCCTTATATAGCAAGTGGGAAACCTTAAACCATCTAAAACCAAACCATGGGATGTAGTGGTTTCAAGTACAAGTGTAAGAAGGCTTCTCCTCCTCCCTAGGCATGTACATGGCTGAAATTGGTGTTTAGGGTACATGTGATGTGCCAATTTATGGAAACTTGTGATGAAAGTACTAGTTGTGGGGTTTAAGAAAGTATACAAGTGAGTTTTGATTTAATTATCAAGTGTATGTGTATGTATCCGGCCTAAGTGGTTAATAAGTGATAAAGTGAGTTAATTTTTATGTATTGGGTATAATTGTGGGTATTGGTTTGAGTATAGATAGGTATAGGTGCTTCCGGGTATGCCCGAATGTAATTTATTGCGAAACGTAAGCGTTTTACGTAACCAATAAAAATAAATTATGAAAAGTTATAAATTATACTCTTAATAATCATATAACACTTGCTTGATGTAAACTTTTATTTGTTTGGTGTCCGTTTACGTTGAATGATGATTTTTAGTTTACGCGATTTAACTATACGATAATAATTAAAAACGAACGCGTAAAACTCTAAAAATAAATAATGGAATAAATGAAGTCGTAAATGACCTGAAAATGTGAAATGTTACAGTCTCCACCCGTTAGAAGAGCCTTGTCCTCAAGGCTCAAGTTGCAACACTTGACGAAGGTACGGGTTTAGTGAAGAGATGCGGATACTTCTTTTGAAATTGGTCTTCACGTTCCCATGTGAACTCAGGACCTCTCCTCGAGTTCCATCGAACCTTGACGATTGGGATACGACTTTGCTTCAACCGTTTGACTTCTTGATCCATGATCTCTATGGGTTCCTCTATAAAACAGAGCTTGTCATCCACATGAAGTCCTTCCAACGGAACGGCTAATGGTTCGTCAGAATAACATTGCTTCAAGTTGGATATATGAAATGTATTGTGAACCCTGCTCAACTCTTGAGGGAGCTCAAGCTTGTAAGCAACGGATCCAACCTTTTCCAGCACCTTAAAAGGTCCAACATATCTAGGGTTTAACTTCCCCTGTTTGCCAAAATGTACGACCCCTTTCCAAGGTGAAAATTTAAGCATAACTCTATCCCTAACTTGAAACTCCATCGGCTTACGCTTTAAATCAGCGTAACTCTTTTGTCAATCACGAGCGGCTTGAATTCTTTGTTTGATCTGGATGACCTTCTCGGTTGTCTCTTGAACTATTTCTGGACCAGTGAGTTGAACTTCTCCAACCTTGGCCCAACAAAGAGGTGAATGACACTTTTGACCGTAAAGTGCTTCAAATGGTGCAGCCTTGATGCTAGCGTGATAACTATTGTTGTAAGAAAATCCAACTAGTGGGAAATGTTTAACTCAACCATTTCCAAAGTCGATCGCACAAGCACGAAGCATATCTTCGAGAGTTTGGATAGTTCTCTCGCTTTGTCCATCAGTTTGTGGATGGTACGCAGTACTCATATCCAAGCTAGTACCTAAAGCCTTCTGAAGTGATCTCCAGAAATTTGATGTGAATCTAAGGTCACGATCACAAATGATTAGGACAGGTATTCCATGCCTCGTGACTACCTCCTTTAGGTACATTCTCACCAATCTCTCCATGAAATCAGTTTCTCTCATTGGCGTAAAGGTTGCAGACTTAGTAAGTCGGTCAACAACCACACAAATGGTGTCATGACTTTGCGACGACTTAGGAAGCTTTGTGACAAAATCCATGGTGACATTATCCCACTTCCATTGAGGTATCTTGGGTTGTACCAACAATCCTGATGGTCGTTGGTGTTCAGTCTTGACCCTAGCATACGTCAAATATTTGCTAACATATGTGGCGATTTCGGCCTTCATATTGGGCCACTAATATAGCTTTTTCATGTCTTGATACATTTTGTCAGAACCCGGATGAATAGAGTAATTTGATTTGTGGGACTCGTGCATGATCACAGTCCTTAAATCACCATAACATGGAAACCAACTCCTGCCATTTAAGTATAGAGTTTCGTCGGCACGGGGTTCTAACTTTTCCTTTGATATATCCTTCCTGATCATACCTCCTACGTCTTCCTTCATGATGTTCTCTGGTTTCTGTGCTTCTATTTGAGCTTCCAAATTTTTTTTTGTGGCGATCCAAAGCAATAGTCATGACTAAGGCTCGAACCCGTAATGGCTTAATCTATTCTTTACGGCTTTAAGGCATCGGCCACTATGTTTGCTTTCCCCGGGTAATAACGAATTTCACAATCGTAATCACTGAGCAACTCTAACCAATGACGTTGCCTCATGTTCAGCTCCTTTTGGTCAAGTATGTGTCATAAACTCTTATGATTCGTGAACACCGTACGCTTGGTTTCGTATAAGTAGTGTCTCCAAATCTTTAGAGCAAACACCACTGCACCAAGTTCCAAATCATGAGTAGTATAACTTTTCTCATGAATCTTTAACTGTCGTGATGCGAAAGCAATCACCTTCTCGTTTTGCATCTACACCACACCCAATCCTTTATGCGACGCATCGCAATAAATAATGAAGTTCTCAGCTCCTTGAGGGAGAGCTAAGATAGGTGCGCTACACAACTTATTCTTCAATGTCTGAAAAGCTGCTTCTTGCTTGTCACCTCATTCAAAGGCGATTTTCTTTTGCACGAGCTTGGTCATTGGCTTAGCATTTTTTGAAAATCCTTTGATGAATCTTCGATGATAACCGGCAAGACCTAAAAATTTCCGTATCTTCGTAGGAGTCTTGGGAGATGCACAATCTTTTATGGATTCAATCTTGGTGGGATCCATGTGAATGCCTTAACTATCAATCACGTGGCCGAGAAATTATACTCCAAAATCCACATTTAGAGAATTTAGTGTATAACTCCTCTTTCTTAGGCAATTCCAGAATTGCCTTAAGATGTTCTTCATGCTCTTTTTTGTCCTTTGAATAAATTAGTATATCGTCAATAAATGTTTATGAAAACTCACGTGTTTTATATTGTTGTAATTAGAACAATATGCCGCCAAGAAGATCCTCTGCTACTGCAAGGGCTGCTGCTACCCCTTTGACAGCTGTTGTTGTTGAGCAACTAATCAAAGCAAGAGTGTCTGCGGCACTTGCTAATCATGAAACTCTTTGAAATAGCACTAATGGTCATATCTTAGAATAAACACAGATCCATGTAGTTGGATCAATAAATCATCGATCCTTTGGGATTGGATAAAGATTCCTCCACATCACTTTTTAATTCCGTAGGTCGAGCTGCATTCGAAATGAGCCGTCCATCCCTTTTTGACAAACAAGATTGGAGCTCCCCCAGGTGAGGAACTGGGTCTTATAAAGCCCTTGTCAGAAAGTTCCTTCAGTTGATCCGACAATTCTTTCATTTCGGAAGGAGCCAATCGATAAGGTGCTCATGCTACAGGTGCAGCACCAGGCATCAAATCGATTTGGAATTCCACTTGTCGAGTCTGTGGAAGACCCGGCAATTCTTCAGGGAATACTTCCGGAAAATCTTGAATGATTGGTACGTCCTCAAGTCGCTTCTCCCCCGACTTGTCTTCAGTCTCCTTTGTAGTAACATGTGCCAGAAAGACATGATGTCCTTTCAACAAATATTTCTGAGTTTTGGTGCATGAAATGATGTTCAAACGAGTCTCGTTTCCCTGATTGCTTCCGTCACCATGGACAATTAAGGTTTCACTTCCCCAGGGAATACGAATGATCTTCTCGGCATAAGCTATTATGGCATGATACATTGACAACCAATCCATACCAATTATGACGTCAAAACTTCCAAGTTCTACGGGCATCAGGTCGATGTTGAACGGATGATTTAGTAAATTCTCTAATGGCGAGCAAATTTGATAGCGAATTGTCCTAGGGCGACTAGTGATGTGTCTCGGCTTTTCGGCTTAGGATTTGGTATAAGATGATGTCAACTTTATAGTAAGATGGAGTGAAGGTCTGCTTAGTTGCTATGGTTACTAATTCGATTTCCAGAAGTAAACGCGTTTTATGAATACGAACACAGTACATGATATAAGTAGGAAATCATTTTCTTGACAGGAAGTTTTTAGGGTGACTACTCTCAGCACGGCATGGTACTTTCCTGAATTATACATAGTTGATCAGGCCATGTATAATTGAGGACTAACGATGCATTGCTCATTTTCGTCAAAATAGCGTTATGATTTCATGATATTTGAGAGAGTGGGTTGCCCAATTAATTTAGGGAATTAAAGTAAATTGGATGAAATTTTCACAACACATTGATTTGATAGCTAATTTGAAATCATTCGTACAACGGAAATTTAAGAGAAACACAACAAGAACTCCTAAGGAGATAAAGATTAAGATAGTTCCAACTTAGGGTTTACTAGGTAAGCGAGACAACTTTCTCTTTTAAGCGTCGATCTTATCCTCAATGTTGTTAAGGTCTCATTCGGTTTCTCCTCCTCCAAAGGCATGTACCACTCCACGTGCTCCAGTACCTCCAGTTTGGTTTTCATGGTTTTGGTTCTTTCGCTCTGGGTAATCATTCCTGTAGTGCCCTTGATTCCCACATTCATAGCAAGTAGCCTTCCGACTTGCCCCAGTGCCCCTTTGGTTGTTAGCAGTATTGGCATTTGTAGAACTCCTACAATCACTGGCCAGATGGCCAACTCTGTTGCACTTGTGGCATTTGGGGGCACATGGACCATCATGGTGATAGTTGCATTTAGAACACAACGGCTTAGATCCGCCATAATGTTTCTTCTCCCCGTGCCCTGCAATGTAAGCTCTGCCAGTATTTTGCCTCTTGTTCGGCTGTTGTTGGTTCTGATTGTTCTTAGAAGTGTTACCCAACTTCCTCTTGTTCTCAGCCTGTCGTTCAGCAGGAGTGCTGATCTTTTTGTCCATTAGTTTGGTTACAAATTCAATTGCATCTTGCATTGTCTTAGGCTTAGATGCCCTCGCCCCTTCATGGATCATGTCCACACATTTCTGAAACTTTACTATTGGACACTCACTCTTGTAGTGTCTCAAACTTCCACACTCATAACAGGTGCGAGTTCGTTGATTCCTAGTAGTAGCAGGTGTTTTACAATTTTGGATATGTGGCCAACCTTCTTGCAATTTCTGCACTTTATAGTGTACGGTCTATTATGGTGAAATTTGCACTGGTTGCACAGAGGTAGAGATCCAGCATATGCTTTCTTGCTAATTGACCTAGTAGTGTGTGCTCTAGGCACCTTATGCCCTTTGTTTTGTTGGCTCGAGCTTCCATTGTGGTTACCTTACCACTTCCTCTTATTGCTAGTATTCTCTGCTACCTTGTCTTCTTGTCGTTCGGTCTGGCTCATTGACTTGCGGGCCATGTTGGTTTTTGTCTTATAAATAGCAATAGCCTCGATAGCATTAGCCACTCGCTGGGCTACAACCCACTCAATTTCCTCAACACTCATCCCTTGATTAATAGTTGTCATCGTTTCCTGAAGATCACAGGGAATAAAATGTATATGAAGTTTCATCCAAGGAAAAATCATGACACTCCATGATTACAACATATATGTAAGGTGAGACCACGTCATGCAGAGATATAAGATAACAGCAACCATGGCATAAAAAATCCACATCATACAGTAGCATGATCATAACCAACAGTGTAGGTTAATATTTAATACATCGTTTTACCTGAGTAAAAGAGTACAAGCTTTTCATTAACGCTACCAACCGAATATTACTCAAGTTTAGTGGGATATAATACAAAACGAGCTACACTGATAAATCTATTTATCTATGGGCCAGGGTGCCTCTTAAGATTCTAGATGCTAGACTCTTATGTTATCTTTAAGTGACTTAATATTCTTTGGTGGTGGTGGTAATGATGAAGGTAGTGCAGCAACAAACTCGGTAATGCATGCCTTAGCAGATGGTGATCGTGGAGTATGGTGTTAAATAGACATTCGTACTGTACGGGATTTGGTCTTAGAAAACATAATGATATGGTGTGGAGAGGTGGGTGATGTAGAAGCAGACTCATCAGTCTCAAATGCCTCTGTATCCTTAGCTTGAGGGGACAAGATCATATATAAGTACAACAGAAGGGTCGGCCTCATTGTCTCCCTCGTGATCGACCAAGATGGTCAGCAGGGATCCTCCTCAGGGTCTCCTCACCCTCCTCTGGATTGGAATGTCAGCAAAGTAGCCCGGTTGATTAGGGCTGTAGGTGAGGCAATCCACAGGTACAGGCTGACACCTTCATTGGTGCCCTTAGCTCCTTATCTGAAGCTTCACTAGGAATCTCCATGGCTCGGATATTAATATTGACTGACGTTGTAGGTAAACGTCGATGGTGGACAAACATGACTATTTGCAACGAGCAAAAACTTAACTTATATAAGTATATTATATAAGACCGGTATGATAAATATGAATATGCGCTCCTGGCATAAATGAATGATGATAAGATATCATATTCGATAGCTTAATGTTTAGGTAGCGTTTAGGACCTACGAGTTTAAAGCGCTACCTTGCCTAAAGAAATGTTCCCTTTTTTATATAAATAACCCTTATATAAATAGTTGTAGAGTATGTGCGAAAGAATGCAAACTCATCTTTGAATATATACATAAGACCCTTATAGTAACGTACGTACTATAATATGAACACGTATGCGAATCATGTAAGCATCTAGTAAAACTAATTAATGCAAACAACTAGTGTATGTATGTCCTGTAAAAACCCCTTTGTATTAATGCAATGTTTGAAAATGGTTATAGTCTAGTAAAACATTTGACCTGGTTCTCTATAATACTTGGCTATGTTAACCAATCTGTTAACACCCACAAAAGGGGTCTGCAGCAGAATAATGGTCTGGGGAGTGTTACTTCATAGATCAACGCTCAAGATATGAGAACGACCTCAAAAAGAGTCGTTTGAAAATGATACATTGTATTTAATAATATGTTATTACAAAGCTCAATGGCTTACTTGTTCACCTTGAAAATGTACTGTTTTTAGATCACAACAAATATCCCAAAATTAATGGCCTACTAAATCTTTATGCAAATGACTCCAAAAATGATTGACCACCAATGTATATCTTTTGCTCTTGTACCTCATAGTCCTAAGATATGCTTTAAAATGTCCAACATAAGTTGGTGAATTCATAGGTTTATGTAATATTAAATGTTAGGACCGCATGTTTCCCCGTGATTATGCAACCTGCTACACCCATCACAAAATGTTACTTAAGTTTCCTAAGTTCATGACACTGAAGTTCAAACATGTATGAATGCAATATAAATATTGTCCCACTTTGCCTGTGATGACTGTTAAATCCAAATCATCCCCAAATCCGACATGGTATACATCGTTTGGTTCACTCCGTGACACCGTGAGAACTACTCACCGGATGGGGATGTCAATCCACAAATAGGATATATTTATAACATTTGCGCTCACCAAAGTAAATTGGCACTCAGTTCATGATAAATGCGGCCATAGTGGGTTATCCCTACATTAGGACAAACACATATATCATGATAAGATTGTACTCTTGCGGTCCAATTTTTGTTAAAATAATGCATGTTTCTCACCTCAAAATATTGTAAATCATTGATTAGTAAAACTTGGGGCTATGAACTCACCTTAGTGTCTAGCGTTGTTATTATGAATCAAGTGAGTGAGTCGACAGCGAAAATCCAATATGTAGGCGTTTGTAGTACAATGTACTTAATAATACTAATCTAAATGTTATATAGTTACACCACCACCTAATAGTGTTTGTTTAGTTTAGAATGTCACAACAATGTTTAAACCGTACTTTATTGAATAAAGGTGTTTGTATTTGTATCCGTAAAATAAAGTGTGGTTTTTGTCTCATAATTGATTGTTTGTTAATAATACATGTTTTAATATTATTATTGATTATATAATTATATTATATAATTGGTTTAATTGTTTTTATAAAATAGTGCACAAAAGTGAAGATAGTGCATACGGTTTTATAAACCTCGTATCTTTATCGTTTTAACTCCGTTTCAAGTGTTTCTTATGTCCACGGTTTCGTATTAAGAAAATCTATTAAAATATTATATTTATAATATTTATGCCCCTGATGAACAGTAGTTCTAATTGTTTTTATAAAATTATATAAAACTACTTTTATATAATTAATCGTCGTAACCTTCCAAAAGTCATAACTTACTCATATTTAATCCGTTTCGCTTGTTCTTTATATGTATGGATTCGTATTTGAAAAGTCTAATCAAATTTTATATTTATAATATGGTTTGGTACTGTTATGAACAGTAACAGTAAGTGAAAGTTTATAAAAATACTTTTTATAACTTTAATTATTGAAATCGTATTTTAATTGTATCTTGTTCGTTTTAATTCGGTTTTTAGTGATTCCTATGTCCACGTCTTCGTAATTAAAAGCTCTATTTAGAAAAATTATTTCCCAACAGTATGCTTTTTATCGTGAACAGTAACCTATTTTTATAAATTTACTTTTATAAAAATACTTTTTAACTTAAACTTGTAAATAACGTATCACCTTCATTTTAAATCTGTTTTTTGAGTTTCTTACATGTTTGGATTCGTCATGAAAAGTACTATCTTTATAAAATATCTCCCTTAATATATCAGATCTGAAACAGTAAATATTTTTATAAAATAACTTTTATAAAAATACTTTTATCCATTTAATTATTGTAAACTTAAAAATGTCATATCTCCTTCGTTATTGCTCGGTTTTTCAAGTTTCTTATATGCTTACGATCCTTGTGATAAGTACTAATTGAATAAAATATAAAATGTATACCCGAATTCAAACAATAGGTTCCTGTGTTTGTACATGATCTATTTTATACACTTGTTTTATATACTTTTCACTTTGCTAAACCATTACAAGTCCTCTAACTTATTAAATAGCATAACTTGATATATTTTAAGTCCTCTATAACATGTCCATGAATATGTCCAAGTATGGCAAGTCCTTATGATCTTTGTACATAACTTTTGTAAATAAAACTTTCAATACAAATTAATTTACAAACTAAACTTATAAATTAATTTACACTTATATAGAATGTTTACTTCCATTTTAAGTATCATTTCACCAACAATAATATAAAATTCGAATTATATATATCTTTGTAATATTCCATAAATCATAAAAATGAACCTAGGTGGTGTTTAACATATATAACAAGTATGTACACATAAGATAATGAATGAATGGAAATGAAATACTTAAATTAGACCTTATAGAAGAGATGTGGAATGATGAACACAAGATAAAAACCCTAGCCAAGCTTCTAAATCCAAAACCCTAATCTAGAAAGCCCTAAATATGTTTTCTTGATTAATCCTTGTTAAACCCAAATCCAAGCTTGAAATACCCTTGAGTAACCTTAGATATGCTTAGAATGAATGCTAGAACACTTGTATCTTTGCTAGAAATTAAACTATAACAACCCTAATTGGTGAAATGTGAGTCGTGGGTTAAAGTATGGAAATGGAGAGGAGTATGTGAAAGTTTACTTGTGAATTATGAAAGAGTGTGTGTTAAAATGCTTAGGACTTCCTTATATAACAAGATGTATTATGAAAACAACTAACTAATACTATGGTCCAAGAGTGGTTTAAGGTACCATTTGTAAGAGTGATGTGCCAATTACTTGGTATATGGGATGAAGGTACTTATGTGTAAGGTTTAGTACAAAGGTGAAGTTAGCGCGTAAAGTAGATTTATTTAAGTTCTAATAGGGTTTTCTCGCGTTGGTATGTTTACTTGAATATCCGGTATGTGTGATGAATAAGTGTGAAGAATTGATACTTTTGAGTATTGGGTATAAAAGTGGAATATTTTTTTGAGATGGGATGGGTATAGGTGTTCGTGTATGCAGAATGTAATTTATTGCGAACGTATGCGTTTACGTAGAGATATAGATATATAGTAAATTATGAAAAGTTATAATTTATATCTACAACATAATCACACTTGCTTGATTGTAAATTTTATTTGTTTGGTGACGATTACGGTTAAATATTGATTCTTAAGTTTACGCGATTTAATATACCGATAATAATTAAAAAACCGAGCGTCAACCTCTAACAATAAAATAAAGGACTAAATAAGTCGTAAATGATGAACATGTGAAGTCAACTTACAATCTTTTATTTGCAGCAAATGCTCCTTTACAGACCGAGCTTGCCTTTGGCATGGTACATGCACTGAGAAGATGTTCAAAGCGCGAGGTAGCTCGGATTATTTTTAGTAACATACACACAACTTTCTTCGCAATAGCGTTTACTGCATCAAAAGCAAAAAACCACAATTCGATGCATGTTTACATAATTAATTGAATTCTTTTATAGTTACGATGACTTTTCCTTTCTCTTTGCTACTTTTAATAATGCTTAGTATTTCTTCATACTGTCATTTTGTGTCATAATTCTTGAAACTTGAATATAACAACGCGCGAGAAATGGTCTATCGTAAACTGCGCCAAATCTCTGGAAAAAGGCAAGTAGGCGCCTCTTGATTTCGGTCTTGTTTGAGTCTTGAAAAGTGGACAAAAATTGAGTCAGAGATAACTTGGCCGTCTAGCTTATACCCCTTGACCCATTACCCGACTACCATTTTACCGCTCTCTAAAATCCGCAATATCAGGATTCGTTGGTTTACAAGGTGTTTGGGATAGCTATTCTTTTCTGCTACATATCTTCTCATTTAAAAAAAAAATGGTTAGAGCTGTATTGATGTAAACTAATGTTCCTGTCTGCAGTTTCTTTGGGACACAATATAAGCAGCTTTCAGTAAGCCCTAACGGGTCGTTTGGGTAATTCCTCTTCAAACAGCCCTTCTACAAACGGGCTGTCCAAACATCCCCTTGAAGGTGTTGTTTCAACAGCCATTTAGCAGTTGTTAGAACTATTTTTTGCACTTATTTGTATGCAAGAGGATACAATGTGAAACTGTTGTTTAATAAATAACAGTCACAAAAAACAACATCATTGCTTCTTGATTTGTTTTGACCTGTTACCCAACCTCCTATTTTTGCATTTGTAACCCAACCTCCCTTAAGATTGATTCAGCGGGCTGTAGCATTGCATCGGCAGGCTCAAGCATTGGTTCAAATAAGCAAATAAGCCGGCCAAATAAGCCTAGAAGACGGTCAAATAAGCTAAGCCAAACACTCCCATTAGTGCATATGGCAAATTAGCAATTTAAAGTCGTTGAACGAAATTGTTTATCCGCTTATTTTTAGAGTCAATGAATACACAGGGGGTGTTTGGCATAGCTTGATATGGGAAACTAAGTCTCAATAAGCTCATAACTTGAAAAACCAAACTTATGAAATACATGGCTACTAAAATTAGCTCATAAGCCCAAAAATAAGCTCAAACAAACAACACCTTATGTTTTAACATTTAGTCCAAAATCCCTTAATCATACAAAATAACATTTCCTACAAATGAATTGCACCATCTTCCATAGATTATACAAATAAGCATAAGCAATTACAAAAAACAAAAACAAAAGTAACGTGAAAAACACACCTTTAATCCTTAATCTTCTGTTACTACGCCTGAGTTGTTGCTTCATATCTCCCGTACGGTCGTACCTCAAATCACCATACACCTCATGACAATCACCCTCTCACCCATCTCACTCAAATACAAAATCAACAAAAACCCTAGATTAAATCGACACCTCAAATAATATAAAATTTTATATATAAAACAAAAAAACCCAAAAATTAATTAATCACTTACATGTAATTGAAGATATTCATCTATATTATTCTTTTTCCTCAAATCACCTTACATCTAAAAATCTAACAACCTCATCAACCACAGATCTAATAGCACCTCACAGCTCTCAAAACCCCCATCAATGGTTCACAAAAAAAAGTGAATATTCACGAATGAAAATGGGAGACGAAGATGATTCACGAATGAAAATAAGAGACGAAGATGAAACTACTTTTGGTGGGTTTGTTTGATTTATTAGAGAGGAGAGAGAGAGAGAGAGAGAGGGTTTTTAGACGGGTCCAGAAGATACGTGTATATTCAGAATGAAAGAATGAAAGAGAGATAGTGGAGAGTGGAAACGGAGCACTATCTAAAAAAAACGGGTCGGCCTATCATTTAATGCTCATTTAAACGCCTCGGGGCAACGTTCTTAGTCTTTAAATATATAGTATAATAATGAAAGAATATTTGCTTTATATGCAAATTGCACAAAATGTACTCGACTTATATATACCCAATCAGGTTTTTCACCCGAGCTTCGTTGCGGAGCGCGATGTTTTACGTTAAGGACTAACATTACAATGGAACGATAACCAAAGACTATTTCTATAGTGTCATTATTAAGGAGTAACTTTGCAAAGTACTGATAACCCCAAGGACTATTTTCGTAAATTGTTTCTGAAATTTTTA
>BQNB010033096.1:0-22500 GCA_026074375.1 Tanacetum coccineum | reverse complement strand
ACAAATAATCATCTCCAATACGTGCACTTTCTCTATTGGGCGCCCAGGCCGCCAAAATATCAACCCCAGGAGCTAATAAATCAGGTTTTAAGATCCATGGGGACCTTTCGTCGGGTCCTCTTGATGAAAAGTCTGCAACTTTGTTAGATGGTTTTAGTACTAACACAGTTTCACCACACATTAACAACTAACAGCTCGCGTTTAGTGCTAATTAAGTATTTCCTCAACTTATGCCCAACCTTCGGTTCCAATGCAACGATCGGAAAATTGAAGTCGTTTGGCCTCATAAAGGGACCGTAGTCTGAACTGAAGATAACTCCCGCTGCTCCGATGGATTCAAAGTCAACCGGCCCGTCATCACAAAAAACGTATTTCCCTTTAACATCTTTCGGATCGAGTGAGCCATCATCACAATTTTCTTTACTTTTATTTCCATATCCATAGTAAATAGGTACCCTCTCTACCAACAGATTTTCGGGGAAAATCGACTTCCCTACTAATGTGCCATAACTCGGATCATTTGGTGTAACAAAAGCAGAAAGCCCGCGGTCTATAGTACCTGCACCAACGGTTGTGATCCAAGGAGCTCCATTAAGGAGAGTATAACTTTTAGTCCAAAAATTTTAGTCCAAATTTACGGAATTGGACTAAAAGTGGAACGAAACTATGTTTTTGGACCAAAACCAAACTTTTTTTGAATTTTGGACCAAAAATGAAAACGCACCAAACCACAAGGACAAAAAATGTACTTAACTCTTACTTTAATTTTGCTTACTTGAAGATGACTGATGTGTTGTAAAAGCTTTAAATTTATAATACTAGTTTCACCGAATTTTTTAAACCAACACACACGTAAAGTATAACCAGGTAAGACCAGGTCGATCCACAGAGATTTGGTTATGTTCGTATAATCACAAGAATTTAAGACAAATTACAATAAACTTTAACAAATAAGTAACGAAGTGTAAATTCAATAATAAGGAGATATAACTACTCGGACAGCTTCATATAATTCAGTAGCGATGGTGATGATTATAATCTCAATTTTATTCTTAATTCACAGAAAACTTTTCTCGTCAAAAGAGCGTTTTCACAAATTAACCGTTTTAACTCAAGACTTATAATTGATTGACTTAATCAAATGTGTCACTCAATTAACCAAGTCGCTATCATATCAAATCTATTTTGTTTACCAATTAACATGAGCAGATTCCTCCGACCAAATGATAAAGACCGTAGACAAATCTTTAAAACCATATAGTACACAATGGGTCTTTCGACCTATACCATTATGCATATATAATCAAAAGTGATAAACAGAGTTTACAAGATCAAATACGATAGAATTTCAATATAAACATGAGATTGACAAGATCATAATAATGTCAAACGCTTCTTTATTATATTAACACATTCGAGTAGTCATAAGAGGTTTAACCTCTCATGGCTTCCGAGTTCATAACAACAGGAATAAGTAGAGTAATAAAAGACATATAGACTTCGAATAGATGATGGATTACACGAGTGTCACAAGTAACCCGTTTACAAATATCAAACTATATAACCCTTTTTATACTATATAATTATAACCCGTTTTTCTTGGTATTCTTTCTTCTAGAATTCGTGGCTAAGAACACAAGGAAATTGATTGATGATTGATTTTTGCGTGTGTGTGAAATGGCTTGGATTGCCTCGCTATTTATAAGCTTATCAGGACCAGAAGTGCGGTGCACAAACTTATTTGTGCGACGTACTTCTATGCTTGGCGGCAAAGTTTCATTAATGCTGGATACGAGTGCGTTTTAGCTCTGACTGGTTTCTTTGACTTCGGGGATTAGTACGGCGCACACAAAAGATTATGCAGCGTACTTCCTTGCTTCATGGACTTTATTTCTAAAACGTTCCTTTCCCGACTCTAAAATTGACCAAAAATTAAAAGCTTTTTACTCAAACGCATGACCTTAGGTCCCTTTTTAATAAGTTGACCAAAATACATTACCATTTGACTCTTGAAAGTATCATTAACATAAAATAGACTCAAATAGCTTTCCAACAGTATAAAGAACGGCTTCTAACTCTTTACAGTTTAGTTTTTACGACAAAAACAAGATGGACCAAAATCTGGAAGGGTACCATACGGCTTTATGCTTCTGGGTATACAGCCGTATGGTTTGCTCAGAACTTTCTGTGACAAGCATACACCCGTATGCTTAGAAGCGTATGGCTTTACAGTTTGGTCAGAATCTTCTGTGACATGCATACACCCGTATGCTCAAAAGCGTATGGCTTTATGCTCCTGTATCAGAAGTTGTCTAAAAATAATACTTTACCCCTTTTCCAAAAACTGACTTCTATAACTCAACTTAACACTAAAACTTTCAGAATTCATTAAAATAACATAATATATCATTTCCATAAGCATTTGTGGTGTAAACGACCCGTAAACACGTACTTCACGGGGATACTTTAACACACATCTATAACTAATGACTTTGACCCACTTTAACTTCCACAACCATACCTTAACAACTATAACAAGACTACTATGACATTTTATATTTTCAAAATACTTAAACTCGAAACTTGGGGGTTCAACATTGATTTGAGCTCGGTAATTTAGTACTAAGCTCCTAAGCACAATCTTCGTCAAATTCTAATCCTTGCTTCCGAATCTTAGGCCCTTCTTATCAAGGCCTTACCTTCTTCATCTTGGACCTACAAACATATCAACTATAACATGTAAGCTTTCGCTTAGTAAGTAACCGGGTTAGAACATATATAATACATCAATCAATCATATATGCCTTATGAACATCTACAACTATCCAAAGACCATAACCATTCCACATGTGCATCTATAACTCTATAACAAACATTTATCTTTACTCACATAAACTATAACATACTATAACAAACATCAAACACATAACAAATTCAACACATACCTTAATTAGTCTATAACTAAAGACTAATATACACATATCCAACTAGTCAATTCTCTACTCATTTCATACTTTCTAGGTCAATCCTTTAAAACCTTCACACCTTCATTCACAATCACATAGATGATAACATCAATATTATACACATCATAATCAAAGTTACTTACCTTGGCTTCCATGGCTATAACCAAGAACATCATCCCCATCATCCTTTATGCTTCCTAACCATAACCATCACCAAACAACATCACATAAAACAATACTATAACAAATAACATACCCTTCATCATTCTTAATCATCATATGATCATATCTTGATCATATGATGAAAACCCCCAAATTAGGTATGTGAACCCTAACTTAATTTTCTAATCAAACTTGAATTAAAGATTACTTACTTGGGAAAGATCATTGTTAGGGCATAAAACTCTTAAGTTTAGAGCATAAACACTAATCCTTGATCATCAAAGCTCTATATTTTCCTTCCTCTTCTTTGTTATGTCGACACCCACATACTCCTAGAACATTTTAGAAAGTGTAGGAAATATCTATCTATTTGATAGTTAGAAGTTTACCACATTGGCAACTTTAGTCCCTTAGGTCTTATTCTCTCATAAATGTGGCACATTAATGGTTTGACTTTCGGGTTTGACTAACCAATAATATAACGCATTTAAACTTATAAAAATCGTAGTCAAACTATTCCAATGACATTCTCGAAATTAAATACTTAAATCCGATTTTGGGGTGTTACAAATTTACCCCCTTATTTAGATTTCATCCACAAAATCTCTTTGTCTAATATTAACCAAAACCTGGTCACATTTGACCCCTCATTTCATCTTAGCATTCTCAAATATTTACCCAATTGGTTGCAACAACCTATATGGTTTTGCAACTCTAGCCAAGCTATACCATAAACAAAACCCTTGATCCGTTCCACTTCTCGATTATTTCTATTACATTTTGACTTTTACTAAGGTCATTAAATCATTCTTGACATGTTTTACCATAGTCATTCAATCATTTTAGTTAACTCATTCCTTACGCAACGCTCTTAATTAATTTTTTCAACATTTCCAATCAAGGACTATATGTCCCTTGCGAAAATTATACCATCTTGACTTTACATAATTCAAACATTAAATAATACTTCCACATCCTACTATAGCTATTTTATCTTTCCTTTAACACTTTCACTATAACACCTCATTTTCTTTACTTCTTTTCAAATGTTTTTCGTCAATGACTATAAGTCACTTGGAAAAATTCAATATTTTGACTATTACCTTCCAAATTCACATTAGGGTGTTATCAATACTTGGAGACCACCATAGTCATTAAATCATGCCCTAAGGCATACTATAACCTCAATTCAAACTTTTATTCTTTGACCTATACTCTTAACGTCTAAAACTTAGCTTTCTCCTAAAGTCTCTACCAAAAGTCGCATTCTAATTCTTATTTTGCCTATCTTATTTCCTAAAACGCCTAACTAATTTTGGACTCTCGTTTTCTACCTCTCTAATCCTACGCATGCTATGCCGAGAACACATAAGCCCACTCATCTATACTTCTTTATTTACATTGAGAAGCGTCCCAATCAATGCATATAAGGAAATATAAACTTATGGTTCGGTGATTCACAATTTCTTTATTTAAATGAAAAGGCGTCCCAATCCATTTAAATAAGGAGATTATGAATCATCCTACTCATACACTTCCGGCATAACACTCATACATGCTTAAGTCTTCATTACTTTCCATTAGTCACATATCAAATACTCATTCATTTTTAATATCATCTTTTGTAGCCTTGGATCCAATCTCATTAACTTTTTCCTAAAGGAAACTTGGCTCTCTTCCCGTAGGGATTCACCCATTATCCATACCCTTACGGTATCACCAACTTTACGTTGGCCTTTACATTTCATCATTTGGCTTTCTCCCCGTAGGGATTCACCCATTATCCATACCCTTGTAGTATCACCAACCTTACGTTGTTCTTTACAATTCATCATTTGGCTTTATCTTCGTAGGGATTTTCCTATTACCTTTACCGAGCATTGGATCCAAGCTATGTTTAAATTTATCATTCTTTACCCTTTTTGTCATTTGCATACTTTCTAATCATATACTTTTCCATTCCACTTTTTATTGTCTTACACAATTTTAACTCACACTTTATCATCTTTTATTATATTATACAAGATCCAAATGATACTTGTCATTATCATTTATTACATATTTATATACATTTCCACATTTCATTAATTGTTTTTCTATCAACCCCACGTTGACCTTATTATCAATTTTATACCAATATATCATTTTAATCCATTATACTTTTTCACGTATATAAACCTCATATTTGGTTTACTTTAAGACATACTCATTAATCCATTTTACTCATCATACACCCCTTTCATATATCAACATGATTCCATTCATTCATATACGTATCATACTTAATTATATCACACTGTCTCATTATACTTTATCATGTTTTCTATATTATGACTTATCATACTTCAACCCTTTATTAGTAATTCATATAAGCACTTACTCTCAATACAGAATAATTCTTTATTAAGCAACCTTTTTGTAATTCAAACATTCACTCATCCACTTACCCATACTTACAAACTTTCATCAATACTTATCAAAATGTAATCCAATGCATTTAACTTAGCTCAAACACTTCTTAAACTCATATCGTCATATACATCTTACATCACTTATATATTTAAATAACCTACCATAGACTTTACATTATAAAAACATATACTTCTACATTTAACACTTCTCTGATAAGTGTTTCACATTCTTAGCCGCATTCATAATCCTTTAGTTTATGAAAAAATAACATATATCATTTTTCATAATCATTCGATATCTAAACATCATTATTATAACTAAGGCATTCACATTCTTTGCTACTTACACTTACGACATACGCATCTACGAGTGGTCTAAGTTTAAGAAACCTATCATGGAAACCTACTTCTCTTAGACCGAAGCTCTGATACCAAGTTGAAAAGCCTCTTTCCTGACTCTAAAATTGACCAAAAATTAAAAGCTTTTTACTCAAATGCACGACCTTATGTCCCTTTTTAATAAGCTGGCCAAAATACATTACCGTTCGACTCTTGAAAGTATCATTAACATCAAATAGACTCAAATAGCTTTCAACGGTAAAAGAACGGATTCTAACTCTTTACGGTTTAGGATTTACGACAAAAACAAGATCGGCCAAATTTAGAAGGGTATCATACGGCTTTATGCTTCTGGGCATACAGCCGTATGGTTTGCTCAGAACTTTCAATGACAAGCATACACCCGTATTTTTAGAAGCGTATGGCTTTACAGTTTGGTTAGAATCTTCTGTGACAGGCATACACCCGTATGCTCCTGTATCAGAAATTGTCCAAAAACAAAACTTTACCCATTTTTCGGAAAATGATTTCTATAACTCGACTTAACACCCAAACTTCTAGAATTCATTAAAATAACATAATACATCATTTCCATAAGCATTTGTGGTGTAAACGACCCGTAAACATGTACTTCACGGGGTTTGCCAAACACCCGTTTTGACCCGTTTACATATACTTTAACACACATCTATAACTAATGACTTTGACCCACTTTAACTTCCACAACCATACTTTTACAACTATAACATGTAAGCTTTCGCTTAGTAAGTAACCGGGTTAGAACATATATAATACATCAATCAATCATATATGCATCATGAACATCTACAACTATCCAAAGACCATAACCATTCCACAGGTGCATCTATAACTCTATAACAAACAGTTATCTTTACTCACATAAACTATAACATACTATAACAAGCATCAAACACATAAAAATTCAACACATACCTTAATTAGTCTATAACCAAAGACTAATATACACATATCCAACTAGTCAAGTCTCTACTCATTTCATACTTTCTAGGTCAATCCTTTAAAACCTTCACATCTTCATTCACAATCACATAGATGATAACATCAATATTATACACATCATAACCAAAGTTACTTACCTTGGCTTCCATGGCTATAACCAAGAACATCATCCACATTATCCTTTATGCTTCCTAACCATAACCATCACCAAACAACATCACATAAAACAATACTATAACAAATAACATACCCTTCATCATTCTTAATCATCATATGATCATATCTTGATCATATGATGAAAACCCCCAAATTAGGTATGTGAACCCTAACTCAATTTTCCAATCAAACTTGAATTAAAGATTACTTACTTGAGGAAGATCATTGCTAGGGCATAACACTCTTAAGTTTAGAGCATAAACACTAATCCTTGATCATCAAAGCTCTGTATTTTTTCCTCCTCTTCTTTGTTATGTCGACACCCACACACTCCTAGAACATTTTAGAAAGTGTAGGAAATATCTAGCTATTTGATAATTAGAAGTTTACCACATTGGCGACTTTAGTCCCTTAGGTCTTATTCTCTCATAAATGTGGCACATTATACTTTCTGCTTCCATATTACATGTACTTGACTAGTGGTTTGACTTTCGGGTTTGACTAGCCAATAACATAAGGCATTCAAACTTATAAAAATCATAGTCAAACTATTCCAATGGCATTCTTAAAATTAAATACATAAATCTAATTTTGGGGTGTTACAATTTCTTTATTTTCTTCTAGCTTTACTTCCATAAGGTATAAATACTTGTATCTTGGACTCTTTATGCTTGAACTATCTTCAAGTGAACCTGTACATATTTCATGCTATTAAGTATCAAAAGTTTATGAGAAATGATAATAATATATACAATAACGCCACCAAAAATATGTATAATTAAGGCGTTATCAAATCCATCCACACTTAGCTATTGCTTGCCCTCAAGCAATCAAAGCGAGAAAACAATATTCATTTATCGTGGACGTGGAGAAAACAGTTTTATTTTAACAAGTATTTATCCGGTTATTAACGTTTCAAGCATAGACATATAACATAAGCACCTCACAAAATGGATATATTTATTCACACTAGTTTCTCATATAGGGTTTTTATTTGTGAGTATGGGTAAAATATAGGAATGTAAGAAGTAGGGTGTGTAACCAAAGTCGAAAGTCTACAAACCCAGTGTCACTAGCTACCACATTCCACTATCCATATGAATTTTGAATGATGATAAACTTTATTATATTCTTTATGTATCATGACTTAGCACATTGGCTAATCAATACAAATTTTTTTCTTCTTCCTTCATCTTCATAATATATAGCACATTGGCTTTATTCTCTTTTTTTTAATACCAAACGTTCGACCAAACTCCGGTAGATGATCATCATATACTTGTAGAAACTGAAATATCATAAGACATGGAGTTAGCAACTTTTAAAATTCATAATGATTTCTTACATATCAGCCATCAATCCAAGTAGCTAACAACCAACCAATAGACTTTGACTAGGGTAAGGCTAGGCTAAATGGAGTATATATTTTTTCTTGGTGGTTTTAAGAATGGGATGGATCAATGGTGTGTCTCAAGGGGTATCAAGTGCTAGTTATAATGTCAATCCGAGTAGGATTTTCCTTACTAAGTAGTATACATTTTTTATTTTTAGGAAAAAAACTATATATTATTTTTTTATAAAATATCAGTTAAAACATGGCCAGATTACAGGACAAACATGGAGGAAAATGATATATTTAATTTTTCCTATTTGACTCTCTCTCCACACTTAAGTTAAGCACTGCCCTCAATGTGAGAACTGATAAAGATAAAAATAGGGAAAATTAAAGGAGAGCGAGACTTCCCGGGGCATAAGGGAATATAGCTGTGAGAGAGCGAGTATTAATTTTCCTTCTTCTTTTATTCTACTTTACTGGTACACCTGAAATGATAAACAAACAAAACACACAAAAAGAAAATATTTTTGGGGTTTTTGATTTTTTCGATTGATTTTTTTAGATATATTTACATGGTACTCCTCCACACTTAAGTTAAAAGTAGATAAAGCACGGGTTACCTCTCGAGAAGCGCTTAATTTTTTACAGAGTCATTAGCTAGACTCATGCTTTGGTGGTTCATTCTTTAAGGTAGAAGGGTGTAAGTTCTTCCCTTCGGTCATTATATGTATCTTCTTTATGATATAACTTGAGTCAATGGCCATTAACAATAAAAGTTTTTCCATCTTTCCCATATAGTTCACATATCCGGATGGATATTGCTGTTTCAAAATATATGGTCCAAGCTATCTAGATTTGAGCTTAGGCTGTTTGAATTTATATTTCGAGTGGAATAACAACACTTTGTTTCCTTTTTTAAAGTCTTTTCTAATTTTTAATTTTCTGTCGTGCCAGACTTTGATTCTTGCTTTGTATAGACGAGAGTTTTCATATGCCTGATGGCGTAGTTCATCTAGTTCATGTAACTGAAACATTCTTTTCTCACTAGCAGCGAAGAGATCAAGATTACAGTTTTTAAGTGCCCAATAGGCACGATGTTCAATTTCAAATGGCAAGTGGCAGTTTTTTCCATATAGAAGTTTATAAGGTGTGGTGCCGGTTGGTGTTTTTAGGCGGTTATGAATGCCCACAATGCATCATCGAGTTTTCTTGACCAAACAGCGGGATTGTCTTTTTACTGTTTTTTCAAGGATTCTTTTGAGGGCTCTGTTTGTGTTTTTAACTTGCCTGCGCATTTGAGGGTGATAGGATGCAGAGAATCGATGAGTCACACCGTATCTTTTTATTGTTTTTCTATTATTTTGTTACAGAAGTGCATTCCGCTATCGCTGATGAGAGCTTTTGGCATTCTGAAATGGCAAAATAGTTTTTTTAAGAAATGCAACAACGACTATAGCATCGTTCGTTAGAAGAGCTTGAGCTTCGGCCCATTTATATACATAATCCACGGTGACTAAGATATATTTGAATTTATATGATTTTAGGAAGGGTCCCATAAAGTTTATACCCCAGATGTCAAAAACTTCGCATACTTGGATGCTATTTAAAGACATTTCATCTCTTTTGGATATATTTCCAGTTTTTGACATGCGTCACAAAGGCGAACTAGAGTATGAGCTTCTTTTATGATCGTCGGCCAGTAAAAGCAAGAATCTAAGACTTTTTAGCGGAGGTAGTGTGTCCATAATGTCCACAGGTAGGTCCGTGGTGACATTGATCTAATATAGTATGAGTTTCTGGTCCTGAGACATAACGTCTAATCATACCGTCTGAACATACTTTGAAAAGGTAAGGTTCTTCCCAGAAGTAATCTTTAAAGTCAGAGAAGAATTTGTTTTTCTGTTGGTACATCATCCCTTTAGGTATTATGTCTCCTGCCAAATAGTTTGCAAAGTCTACGAACCATGGTATGTCTTTGGTACTAATTTCATAAGGGTTTCGCCAAGAAAGTTGTCATCAATTTGATTATCGTACTCACTTGTCTTATCATTTTCAATTCGTAATAAGTGATCGGCGGTGATATTTTCTGTACCCTTCTTTAACCATGAAGTGATATTTTTCCCAATTAAGGACAAGACTTGCATCTTTACAACATTTGAGCATTTTATCAGGATTGTGGAGACAATTATCAAAAGAGTTTCCAAAGACGGAGAAATTGTCCATGAATATTTCTACAGATTCTTCGATCAAGTCGTGAAAGATTGCTAACATGCACCTTTGAAAAGTGGTGGTGCATTGCAAAGACCAAAAGGCATTCGCATGTAAGCGTATTGATGACATCAAATAACGTTACTTTTATAGCATCATTTATCCCATGTAAATAACCTATTTTGTACAATTATTGTAAATAATTGTTACTTAATCGTATATATTTTATATTTGCATTAATTATGGAGCACATTGTGAAGATTAGCTAAAAGGCACACATTTTGAAGCATAAACAAAGAGTTCGAGAAAGTCTACTGATCTGACAGCCAAAACGCCGTATTATTCTAGACCTATAAGACGTATCCAAGACTTTGACGAATAAAAAGACCATTGCCTGACTTTGAAGAATACGTCGTATCCACCTCAATGATACACCGTATATAATACTTTGGTCAACGAAGAAGAACTAACTTGTTTTACATCAATACGCCGTATCTATCAAGAAGATACGGCGTATTCGTGCCTACACTTCACAAATAACCACAAAGGATTAAAGACTCAATACGTCGTATCATGATGACTTAATACGCCGTATCGAAGGTCAAAATAGTAGAAGTTTCTAAAAGATATCAACCGTGGTCCTTACTCCAAGAAATCCCCAATACGCCGTATCTCACATCGCCCGATACGGCGTATCGATCAATTTCTAAACTCTATAAATAGAAGACCCTAAACTCAGTTTTAGGTATGCAAGTGAAACCCTAAACCACCAAGTCGACCAAGAGACGAATAAAGGAGCATAGAAGGTCAGAAAAGAGCCTCAAGATCATAGGAAAACTCTTGTAATCTTCGCGTAACCAAATACGCGTTCGGTTAAGGTTTCTTTTCTTTAATCATTCATATATGAAACCATGTGTATTTTTACAATGACTATCGACTGATACCTTTAGGTATCAGCTATGTTTATGAAGGTTTAATGTTTAGTTTTTTATATCAATTGCTTACTTTATCGTTGATTGTTGATTATGTTTATCAATTTATACTTGTTTACGTGCTTAAGTATGCGACCTATCATTCAACTGGGTCTAGTCCTACATATTTAATGCGCTGCAACTTCGGTGTTGTTTGGGTGTAGGCTAAGAGTCTGTGATAGCTCTCCATATTGCAATTTATATATCTAGAATCATAGGATCACAAATATTGACCTATCCTTACCTTTAGTTTAGTGAGGTTAGTTGAGCCATAAGGTGACCTTGGTATCAACGAGTACATTCTTATTCCATTGGTAAGAGTTCGGACAACAGACTACTAGTATATAAAGAGCCATTAAGCAGTAAGTGGGTAAAGTCTCCATGAGCTAGGGTTTAGTAAGATTACCATTACTAATCTCCTAAGATAGATTATAATCAACAAATGCTTGCTTTATGCGGATGCGTCTAATTGTGACAGAATTAGCGTGTCTAGGTCTTAGGAAGAAGTACCGCCTAAGTCTAGGAATGATATGCCCTTTGAGATAAGTCAATCATTGCACTAATAATCAAACCTGCGTTTTATCAGATTATTCATGGTTGATATGTTTTCCTTACATTAGTGTTTGACCGCTCCTCTATCGTTTGTTTATCTTCTTGCGTGTGTTTATTGTTTTACTTGTCATCAAAACCTTAGGTTAGATACACAAAACCATGCCAGTCTCTCAGGCTGAAACCCCCCTTTTGCATTAGTTTTAGGTTTAACTTAGATAATTAAAATATTGATAGAATTAGGAATTAACGCTCTCGCTCTTAGTGATCGACACCCTACTTACCACGAAACTCCATCTGACCAGGTACACTGCCCGTTAAAGTGTTGTTTTTAGGTATAGTCGACATAAAATAAATAGTAAAACTTGATACATAAATAACACCTACACAACGACACATCAAGTTTTTAGCGTTGTTGCCGAGGAGTGAAGTTGTTTAATTCTTGTTTATTAGTGTTTTTGTTTAGTTTAGATTTAGTTTAGATTAATTTACATATTTGTGTGTGCTTGATTATGTGTGTTTGATTTATTTCCTGCATTGTATATTTTGCATATTGTGTGTTTGTGTGTTTTCTGCATTGTTACAGTCTACTGTAACTTTCTGAGTCGAATACTCAATATGGCGTATTCATCTTCTTGGATACGACGTATATTTTTTTAAAACCAATACATTGTATTTGACTTTATCATCAATACGACGTATTTAGTTTATTCAATACGGCGTATTAAGCTATTTGACAGTTTTCTTTCCTAGAAAATTTATTATAGGTAAATATGGATGACCCCAACATTACTATGGAAGAGTATATCAGGCTTGAGGAAGAAAAAGCTTGTAGGCGTGGTAAGGTGTATAACTGGGAAACTGCTAAGTATGGTAAGATCTGGTATGATGAAGACGTTCACGACCTCAGATCTGTTGAAACCGAATTCCTAGCTATAGTCTTCAATGATAAGTTAACATCTGAAGAAGCACTCTCATGTGAACCCACGATAAGTCCTCTTAACGACAATGAAATTGACTTTAGAATATCATTTGATGAATCCGACGATGAAGATTACATGGTAATTTTTGACAAAAACTCATTTTCTTATAAAATAATTTCCGTCAATGATTTGAAAACGGATTCGGAAAATAATAATGAAAAAGTCAATATGCCTTCGTTTCCATTACCCGTGCCTACGGTCAGTTATTTTGATGGTTTAGACTTTTTTAAAGATTTAGAGAATGAATTTCCAGCCATTGTTTACAATGATGCTCTAACGTCTAAATTAGATTTCTTAACTGAACCTACTGTAAGTCCTCAACATATCGATGAATTTAATTTGAAAGATGAAACATCATTGTCCGAATGTGATGAAGAGGAACAAAACATTATTTACTTTAATGATCTATTTCCTTTTAACGTAATTTATCCCGATGATCTAAAGTCGGATAAGGACAATGATGATAATAAAATCGATATAATACAGTCTTCGGGGGGTAATGTAATAAATACGGATTATGGTGCCTATGCACAAAGGTCAAATAAGCTTTTGGAAATAAGTCATGATACATCAAGTAACTTTTTCAAAACTAAAATTTTTATCAAGGAATTAAATATTAAAATCATGACTTGGAATTATCTTACCAAAGGGATGCCATTCATTTTCCTAATCAAGAATTTGTATGTGTCATTTGGCATCCCGTTCGACCCCAAGTTGTTTTATAAGGATAGGATTAAATTTGGGCAAGTCTAACTTAAAGACTTTTCTGTGAACAAAAGTGCTTGCCGGGAGACAACCCGGAATATATTTTCAATTTTCTTATCGAGTCTGGCTTCCCAGACTGTCTATACGGCGTATCCAAACCCCATGGATACGACGTATTGACCTTCTGGACGTTATCCAGTCCTTATTTTCAGCACAGTCGACACGGCGTATTCGTTAAACGAATACAGCATATTCGACACAGGTATCAATACGGCGTATCCTGGGGTATGGATATGGCATATCGACTTCCTATACAGTTTTAGGTTTTTACTTCGAGTCTAACCAGCGAATACACAAAGGTAGAAATTGCACTTGTTTTCTTATGCTTAATACAGGACCTTACTGAAAGAAATCAACAATGTTGGTGGAGTATTTATAAACCTGGAAATCACGAAGTGTTGGAGTCTTAAAATCTCAAGACGGCTGTTCAACGCATTCTTGCTCATGTACTCACATGGAGAATCTACCGAGCAAAACATCAGGGGAGTTTCTCATTCTAATTCTTTTAATTCCTGTTTTAAATGTTTTATCTATACAATGAGGACGTTGTATAATTCAAGTGGGGGGATAGGAATTAGAATGTTACTTGTCCTATTTTTCACATTAAAATGCTTAAATTATGCTCAATTTTTTTTTCAAGCATACTTTTGTGAAATTACTTGTTACATAACCTGCACACAATAACCTCTTATTAGATATTGTGTGGATTAAGCCTTATCCGTTTCCAAATGTTTACCTAAATTCCACAAAAATATGAGTGTGCCGGTGATGTTGTAGACTTTAAAACTTGGCTTGGTATATCTATTCAAGATCACAGTAATGAGTACTATGGATTTAGATGCAGTAACTTGTTTAAATTGGTAAATTCTAGGATTACACCCAAAAAGCCTTTATATGTTGTTTTATTAGCTAACTACACTGGTTAGTTAAATCCCCGTATAAACCCTTTGTTTACTCTCATTTAAAAGTAAGATGCCCCTAGAAAAACCAATAGAGCCAATCCTTTAGGAATTACACCAACTGTTTAATTCATTACACCTTTACACATTAGCCTACCCTATTAGATTAAGTCCATTTATCAGTTGCTAGTTGCTTAAAGTGTAAAGTATGTATTTCCTGACTCTTGTGTCAATTTCCTATCTTTGGTACTGTTGGGAAGAAATTTGCACACTGCAAATGGGAATGTATAAAGTAGTAAAAACTCATGTATTTTTACTACCAACACAATTATTGGTACGTCTGAAGAATGAAGAATTATCAAAGGAATTATCCAGAGTTATTATGATCGTGAAGATGGTGAAATAACATCGAGTTTCGTATTTAGTTTATGAAAAAACGGAAAAATTAGAAAATCGCAACAAAAAAAGAGGAGGAAAGTTTGAAGATAATCGTTTCGCAAGAGCTTAAACCGAAGGAATTATATGAAGGATCGATTATTCGTTGATACGTCTATAAGTCAACGATGTAAAGTTTTGTATAAAGTGGTAGATATCTCCATTTGTCTTGTAAAAGTATGTAAAGTATGGGATGAATGGGAAGTTGACCGTTACGGGAACGCCAACTTAGCTTGTTGTTTTTTATCAATGATCAAGACGTTTGTGTATATAGTTGTGTCTTTATCATGGTAACAGTCGAGAAAAGTGTCTAGCAACTTGTACCTTATTTGTTTTGGACTTAGTCTATTTGTTTCATAATTTTTATTTAACAACAATTTATTTCCCTTTCTGGTCTTCCATTCACGTACATCTCCCATCTTCTCATTTGATCTCGATAATTCAATCGAACTTCAATCTCTTCTTCAAACAACTTAAGAAACTAAACTTCATCATTTGTGAGTTCTTTTTGCACATAGCCATACTTGACATCATTATAATAACTCTTTATTCCTTTAAGCGTTCTTCTCAGTGTTGCATCACAAAACTTATGTATCTCTGAATGTCTCATCACCCTTTTCTCTTTCTTGCTATTAGTGTAAATGATTCCATGTACGGGCTCATAGACAATAGAAAACACATCATATTCTTCAATTCCTGGGAATGTAATTGTTGGTGCAGTGAGATTAATCTTCTGTTGATAGCTTTCGATTCCAAGTTGAAAATCGTGCACTCTTTCCCATATCACTGAACTCCTGATGAACACTGATAGAGACCATAGCAATCCTGTATTAGCATAATCAGGTACCTTGTTATTCACGATCAGCAGATACATGTCTTCAATGTCATTCTTATTAAGGTTCTTGTAATCTGGCTCGGTTATTGACACTATGCAATCATTAGCTCTTCTTGCCACAATCTCTGTGATAAACTTATGTTCATGACCCAATTCCCAGTATGTCTTGATGACTTGAACGATCTTAGAGTTTGAATAGATCTCTTCCTGTCGTCTTCCATCCAAGTACTTTCTGTCCACCTTATGTAGGAAGATCTTCACATTGAGGATTCTTCTAGTTTTCAACACCAATATCCTTGCATAATGATAAAACTTTCTTTATAACACTTCTAACCACATACTGGGAATACCGTTCTTCAATACATCGATCATTGAAGACATTGCTGAAATTATGAAGTGACAAAAACGATCATCTCAGGCACCCTGAATTTCCTTTCTTCAAGTACAAAAGGTCTTGATTGATCAGAGATAGTGCTGGAGCTTCAGGATCTCTTTGACAGCTTTGAACTAATGGTGTGATCTTTCGTGGATGCAGAGAGACAAGAATTTCCTTTTTGCTTTCCCAAACAATGTCACTTTGCAAGAAATTCTTCATCTGATCAATGTGATACTGATGTTCATCTCCTGAAGTACATCTTTGTCTTAGCATCTCATCCGCCATCTTCTTCAACTTAGCTTCATCAATTGTCAAAGATATCTCTTCCATGATGTCTTGTGTTACTTGCTTAGTTGGAATCTCATCATCATCAGAAGCATAAGAATCAGTCCAGAAATCAAATTCATCATCTTGTTCTTGATTACCTGAAGTAGAAGGACCTGGTTCCTCTACATTAACTTGTCCAGACGATGACTCTCCAGATACATATGCTTCATACTCCGATGTCTTCTGCCTTTTTGCACTATTCTCCCCCTCAGGATGAGCATCATCATGAGGATCGTCCTGATCTCTTGTGCGAACGGCAGAATATCTACAAGCAGTTTGTGGTACCTGAGTCTTCTCAAACTTCATCTGGAGAGCCAACCAGATTGCTATGTCTTGTTGTTGTAACAGAGGATCAGCCTTCATAGCAAGGTACAATTGATTTTGTTGTTCTAGAATAGAGGATGATTGAACTTGTGCCGGATGAACATGAAGAATATGACCCGACATATAACACATATAGATGCATCAACTAAAGAAGGAATAGCATTGTCAATTGCATTTTGAATCGGTGATGATATCTTTCCTGCAAACGCCATGTTCATTGCAAGATAGCTTTATAGATTAATTCTCTTTCCGTCTCTTCTTTAGTCGTTTTCCTTTCCAGAATCAACCCTTCCGCAAGATACACAGGAACTTGTGATCCGAACTTAAAGAAGTAAGCGCAGGAACTTCAAGCTAGTCCTTCTTCTTAAACTTTACTCCATTACTTTCTCTTTCATCACACAACGAGGTACGTTCCATCATGACATCATGAAGAGTATATCATCAGTTGATCACTTAGATGTTCCGTGGCAGAGAACCTTTTCTTGAGATGTGCAAATAAGTAACCATATCGTCCCTGTAATTCATGAAAGAACGCTTGAATCTTTTGAATCGATTGGTTTTAGGCCTATATCAATGATAGAAGTACATTGGTTTTTGTTAACTTTGGTACAGATGAACCTGATGATAGTGTAGAATGGATAACCCGTCATTCCTGGAGTTATATCTTGGTATCCGAAGATATGAAGTAGGAGAGATTCCTAGGTGAAACTAGTTGTGGTGAGGGAATTGGTGAAATCCTAGTCTCCTCTGTCATTCTCCCTTTTTCACCCTTCTCCTTAATTCAAACACTTCATCAGTTATTTCATCTTCTTCATCATCAACATTTACATGTAGAACAATATTGGTTACATCTACCATTGTAGTCTCTTCCTCCTTTTCCTGAACAATCTCCACCTCCAGACTTTCCTTATCACTCCTGGGTTCTAACCTAGTGCCGGGAATAAATGTGTCATCATGCCTAGGGGGTGAACTATCATCCCCTTCTCAGTGTCTTCAACAAGCTTCTTACTCTCCTCACATCCCAAGCTCGTCTCGTATACCAGTCCGAACATTTTCTCTTGCTTCTTGTTGCTTCCACGACCTCTTGTGCTAAGGCAAAGACTTACTTGAATCATGTCTTGTAAAATTCATCTCACAGCTTTTTTCCCTCTGCTATGGCACTGGGAAAACCATGTGTGGTTAGTGTCATGACAGATTGCCTTGACTGGTAATCAAAAACGGATCACAGTTTATCATGCTTGGAACACATGACTCCCTGTCTCCGTAGCAGGGTTAGATGAACCTAGGGGCGCTAGGTGTCCTATGCGTTCCCTGGGTAGACCTCGTCCGTCTACTGAATGAGTCAGAGTAACAACTAGCCCCAAACAGACTCTGTCAACATCATTATAATGCTGCCGAAATCTATCAATCTCATCTATGATCATCCATGCTGGTACCGCATCCCAACAATCTCTGATTTCCCTCTTCCTGAAATTGAAGATATTCTTCATAATATCATCATCTTAAAGATTGTGATAAGCATCTCGACACTTCTTGAAATGTCGAGGAAAGATAATCATAGTAATGACTGATGAAGATCTTCGTAAATCGTGGGGATTGGATCGAAGTGGCCAGGATGATGAAAGCAAATAGTAAATGCCTTCCAACATTAACTCAGCATATCCAACACGAATGTTATTGACAAAGTAGTATAGAACATTTGGCATTATCTGCAAAACGGCGGTTGTCCCCATCCGTAACGCGTGTAATCAAAGCACTTGGAGAATATTCTTGCATAACGTCTGCCAAGGCTGAAGAAGACCAAATCTTGAAATTAGAAACAGTCCTTGGATTCCATTGTAAATCCCAACACTTGTTTGTAAAATGGAACCATATCAGAGAATGATGGTGGTGGCAGAAACGAAGCATGATTGTTATCATTTGCTTGCGGAAGATGAAAGATTGTTCTGAAGTCATCCAGAGTAAGTGTAAGCTCTTTTTCTATCCAGCAAGAACTTGAGTCGATGCTTTGATCCAGCTTCGTTCAAATATGCCAGAAAAAAAAAAGAAATTGTGCCATATAATCCAAGGTACAGATGCTGATGGCTGCACAATGCGAATCCTAATGGATGATTCTTAAATAATATTCATCTAGAATCTTGCTCCTCCTATAGACATTGCACAGCCTCCAACTCACCTTCTTGTTGCATCCATAAGAATCATATCGCTTGTTTGGAGGACACCAATTCATCTGGATGAACATCAGTTGTATGTTGTTGTTGTTGTGCCATGATGATAACTGAATGAATACAATTGAGGTGTTAGGAAACAAATAATTCTTTTTGACATTTTTGTCTTTTTCCTCTCTATCTCTTTTATATGTTTTGGCAATTCTTTTTTGATCAGTTTTTTTCTCATGTGCTCGTTCTTGCTTTTTCTAGCACATGCCATACGCTTTATTCGAATTATTCTTTTTATTTACCATTTTTGTGTGTTTTGGCATTTCTTTTTCGAACACACTTTTGATTTGCTTTTTCGCGTATGGATTTAGCTCTCTCTTTCTGTTTTTAGAATATCCTCACCAGAAATTCTTTGTGACATGATACTCTCTCAAGAAGGATGAAGATTTCTCTTTTGATTTGAATCAAGACACAATTATGAAAAATTCAAGAGAAATCCTTCAACTTCTTAAAATTGTTTTAAGAAAGAGTATCATTTTGACACAATAACAGATTTTGAGAACTTTTTCAAAAATCATGTGACAAAACTTTTCATGATGTTGAATAATGTAATCACAAACCCACAACTGAATGGACACTAAGTCACTCACTCCTCATTCTGTTCATTGCAGAAAACGGCCGTAGCCGGACATGACTTAGTCCACTTAAACAATTGAGATTTGAAATTAACATATTCAAGTTATAAAAACTTTGATTCTTTCACATTTGATTATGAAGCCTAAACCATGAATACAAACACATCTAATTCAATAATTGAATGGACACTAAGTCACTCACTCCTGATACTTTCAATGCAGAAAATCTGTCCGAAATCGGACAGACATAGT
Source organism: Tanacetum coccineum (assembly GCA_026074375.1). Taxonomy (NCBI): domain Eukaryota; kingdom Viridiplantae; phylum Streptophyta; class Magnoliopsida; order Asterales; family Asteraceae; genus Tanacetum; species Tanacetum coccineum. The sequence goes on along the minus strand of BQNB010033096.1, from coordinate 2,431 downwards.
CCAACTAAACAATTACGAAATTAAGAAAAAAAAAAAATTTATAAAAAGAAAAATTTTTTTTCCCCCCCCATATAAAGAATTTCATGAAAACTTGTTCTTTGCCAAAATTAATTGTCAGGTTTCGCACACTAGAAACTGATCGTTTTGTTTTTCACAGACATTCACACAATAAGCATTACAATCATGAAGCAACAACATTATTACATATACAAAACACTTTCACAAAACCACAAACAATTAAACTGATTTTCACCATTAACCTTTACTGAGTTTTGACTTTTGTTGACTAACCAATTATGAACCATTGACCTTACCGATTTTGACAATTAGACTTTTTACTGAGTTTCAAAAATAATGACTTTTGTTACCATAAACTCAATATCATCTAAGTGTTTAAATCATTGACAGATTATAACCTGTGCACAAAGAACTAAACTCGGTAAAATAACAGATTCGGTAAACCTCATCTTTACCGAGTTCAAACTCGGTAATCCCAAATTACTCAAAAACACCTAAGACATATATATCCACTTACGTTTGAGTAAGAAGTGAAATTACAATCGTTGTAATGAACTTAGATAGCGTAAAACAGATTTCTACTCAAACTCGGTAAAAGGATTCGGTAAAAAAGAAAAGTAAAAAATGAAATTAAAATCCTTTATATAGCCACCGAAAACAGTTTGGAAAATTGACATTTTCAGTCCCTGTACTTAACTTTTACCGAAAACTGTTGAAAAATTGTCACATTCAGTCCCTGTACTTAGTATTTACCGAAAAAATTTTGCGAAAATTTAACACATTCAGTCCTGTAACTTTTTAGCATTATACCAAATTTTTGTTTGTGAGATTTAACAAAATCCCCATCAAACAAAGAATCTTTTAAACAACTCCCCCTTGAAAACAACAATTATGTAAAATTCCATAGTCCGAAAAGAAAAATTGTAACTTTCAACTAAAACACCCCCTCGGATCATGATTCCGAATTTTGCAATGTAAAAGGTTTTAAATAATAAACTTGGAATCATAAACAAAGATTGTGTTTCTTTTTTTTTTTAATTTTTTAATTTTTTCTTTTGTTTTTGAAATATTTATGTACATGATTGTGATGTATGATCTTTTTACGAAGATAACTTTGTCAGACTTTCCAACTGAGTTGGAGTCATACATCTCATACCAATGCGATGAACTAGATACTCAAAGCGTTCTTTTGGAAGCGCCTTAGTAAATAGATCCGCTAGTTGGTATTCTGTTCCGACAAAGTAAATTTCCACAGTACCCCTCTCAACGTGTTCTTTAATAAAATGACACCGGATGTCAATGTGCTTTGTCTTAGAATGGCACTCTTGTAATCACAATACATCGGAATCCGATTGTATTTAAATCCATAGTCAAGCAGTTGAGTACGCATCCATATCACTTGAGCATAGCATGGAGACAATGAAACATATTCAGCTTCTGCAGTAGACATCACAGTACAATCTTGTTTCTTTGAACTCCAACTCACGAGCTTTCCACCTAAAAATTGCAATCCTCCTGATGTGCATTTACAATCATCTTTACAACCTGCATGGTCCGCATCTGAATAGGCAATTAGTTCAAAACTAGAATCCTTCGGATAGCATAGTCCCATGTTATAGGACTGTCTTAGGTACCGAAAGATCCGTTTGACCTCTTTGAGGTGTTTGACCGTAGGTCATGCTTAATAACGTGCACATACAAAAGTAGCAAAGGCTATGTCTGGTTGACTGGCTGTTAGATACATAAGCCCTCCTATCATACGACGATAAGTCGTTTGATCAGTAGGAGTGCCTTGTAAATCAGTAGTGAGGTGTGTGGTGTGTTGCTATAAAAGGGTAGAGGGTGTTGAGGTTGGGGGTTCGAGTCTTGCTCACCCCCGATTTCCACCTTCCCCTTTTTTTTGAAAACTTATAAAAGCAAAGTTGTAGATAAGCTATAAACTAACAATTTTTATAAAAAAACTTTTTATGAAATCTACTGAATAAGCTGGAAAAAGCTTAATAAGACAGAACACTAACTTTTTAAAAAAATTTTGAACACTTAACTGCTTAACTATGAAATAAGCTACTTAACAAATTGAATAAGCTACAAGAATTGAAGCTAAGTACCTAAGGAATAAGCAGAGAACTCAAACAAGCTAAAGGAATTGAGCTAATTAGCTCAAAAAGCTAAATGAACTGACTAAGGTGCTTTCTTAAACTAAATAAGCTCAAATTCGAAGATAAGCTAAAAATAGACCAAATAAGCTATAAGCTACTTAATAACTAAGTTAATAAGCTAAACTAAGCTAGAAATGAGCACAAAGAACATGCTATAAGCTAGAAGAAAAAACCTTTTTAAAATAGACAGTTTAGTACACATATGCTTACTTTGAAAAAGAAGAAACACCATTATTGAGCTTAAATTCAGATGA
>BQNB010033095.1:0-51769 GCA_026074375.1 Tanacetum coccineum | reverse complement strand
AAGAAGACGGTTATGATAGCGGTGAAATCGCCAAAGCCTTGTTGAGGAAGTGGTTCCACCGGTGGTCGCCTTGGTTGCGCTTGTGCTCCGCTATCCATTCTTAATTCCTGTGATGTGATTGTGATGTGATGTGATGAAGTCAGGGCGTCGACTTAATAAAATAATGTACTAATATTTAGGGGTTATCACTTATTCGATTTTGATTTTGGGCTTATGTTTTTATAACCTCACTTTTTGCTTATTTTGGGTTAATATATTTAGAAAAAATTACACGTTATACCAAAATCAAGTTTCGTCTCTATTTCATTTTAAATACACTAGCCGTCCCTAATTTTGAAACTTGTAACGCTGGCCGTCCCTATTTTGAATGGTCGTTAATTTTTTTGTTAAGTTTCATGAGTGGAGGGGTAATGGCGTCTTTTCCATACATTCACTTCATCCCTGTCACTTTTTATTTAATAAACTCACCCACTCCTAACCTCCAATTTTATAATACTCATCTTCATCTCTTTTGTACACTTTTTCAAATCTACAAATGTGTTTATGCACACAGTAAAATCCACTTCTGCAATCACACATAAAAACCATAAACACAAAACCTCAAACACTTTAGATCTAGCAATAATCATCTACACATGTTTCCAGATTTATAAAAACACACACACATACACATAAAACCACATCAATAACTAATATCATCATCTTTAACATCAACCCACAACCTCAATCGCCATTGGCCGCCACCAGCCCTTAACAACAAACCACAACAACACCCCCATCTTACTCAAACCGCCACCGTGGCTCACGAACAACCACGACCATCATCACTAACAGATAATGGGTTTATTGGTTCTTTAACATATATGTTAACAGATCTTTAAAAATCCCATAACGTACGAGCAAACCACCATCGCTACTTTCATCTCATAACGGGGTTTTCAAAACTTATGAGGATCAAAAGATTCAACAAATAATGAACCAAATAAACCTACAAGAGTTCAACTAATAAGCATTATATAATGACTCCACTTCTTATCTAGCTCGATAAAAAAAACACAACAAAGGTCAGCCCATATGTTTACTTGGTTGACCATAGAGGAGAGTGCGGGTACAAGTTTGACCACTGGATCTTGGGCCAAACCATGTTTTGATTTGTATTGATATCGATCATTGCTCACCATCATCCACACAATTGTCACAACACGCACATCACCTCCCATCAACACCCGTTTGAAACCAAACACGTTTTTTTCAACCACCAACTACAATATCTATAGCACCACGAAAACCCTAAATGGCTGATATGTGGTTGTTGCGGCAGAATATAGTGTCGGAGTTGGTGGTGGTGGTTGAGTGAAACGACATGTTATTGGATCTGTTTGGAGGTTTAATGAAGAATGGTGATGGTTAGATATGGTGTTGGGTGGAGAAGAGATGGAGAGATGAGAGAGAGATTATATTTGATGAAATAAGTGAGTGGCATCTATATTCATATTGATCACCATTTTTATCCACTAGTAGAGAGAAAACAAAAAAAAGAAAATGAAGAAGATTGAAAGTGAAATGGTGTGGTTGCAATATGATTGTGAATGTTCTTGGTGTTTTGGGAAAGAAGATAAGGATGCTTGGTGTATTCAACGCGAAAGGACCAATTTACCCCTCGTCCGTTAACACTTAACTAGCAAAACTAACGATAGGGATGGTGTGTGTTACTAGTTTCAAAATTAGGGATGCTTGGTGTATTTAATTTGAGTTAGGGACGATCTGTGATTTTGGGTCAAACCATAGGGACGATTTGTGAAATTTTTTCTTAATAAAATGAATGTCCCACAACATATAAATTATTATTATTTTTCACTCACAATAAAGTTAACATCACCTCTCATGTTCAAGTTGAACATGAGAGGATCTCAACCCATAACTAAAGTAGTGTTTTAGAGTGATAGTGACATAAAGACCAAAATTACAAACTTGATTATTTTGATTTCTTTCATAAAGTTGAACTTCATGCATCACATCTTGTATACATATGAGACTGGATGGAATGAAGCCAGAGTCACCAAAAGATTGTCCACTCACCTCGGTGAGTTCCATCCCTCCCAACACAAGTCACTCGTGAGTTGTTCTAAATGAGGTGAGCCACTCACCTCGGGGAGTTTGAAAATCGTGAGCCCATTTGTTTACTATCCGTTAAGCATATAAAAAAACATTTTTTAAAACCCTCTTTTTTTACCTATAAATACCCACTACTTCACGTATTTTTATACACAACTTTCTCGATTTATATACAATCTCCCTAAACCTCACAATCTCCATTTTATTTTCAAAAACATGTCTCACCAAAACACTCCCCGACCCAACAAACGTCAACCAAGAAACCTCAACCGAAGTAATCCACCGACACCCGATGGCACGTTTAGGCTCGAAAACCCATCACCGAACCCGAACCCGAACCCGAACTTATTACGGCCACAATCATACTATCATCGACTTTACCCAAACCAACCATACCAAAACCCGACACCGGCACCGAAACAATACAGGTTTCACGGTTACGGGTCACAGCCAAACGCGTTTCAGGATTATTCGTCCCAACAAGGCTCGTTTCCATTTAGCCACCAAGACTACGTCTCACAAACCCAAATGGGTGGTTCATCATCACAACGGCATACATATCGAGCCATGTCTCCGATTAATGCATTTCCGGTTGAAGAGTTGTACTCGCCTCAATTTTCAGACTCTTTACAAGAAAACACCACTTATTGGCTTGAACCTAATCCTCACGAATATCCGATTGAACAAGTCGCGACCTTACCAACGAAGACGAAGAGGCCGACTAGAGTACGCCAAAAGAGGATGATTCAAAGTGATGATGCACCCCGACAGACTGCGTAGACAACAGAGGAAGAAATTGTGTTGGCTAAAGGTTGGCTTGCCATTTCTAAAAACAACAAGCATGGTAACGCAAGGAGGGGACATGGCTTTTGGTATGAGGTTTTGCAGTACATAGAAAGCAAAACAAAAACAGTACGGTCGTCGAACATACGATATGGTGTGCGGATAATGGAAGACGGTGCGCCCGACCGTAATTCGCTTTTGTGAAGTTTATGCTAACGTCATGCGTTTGGCGCATGAGAGTGGAGCCGGAGACGAAGATTACATTCAAAGGGCAATGATTCACTATCAATTGAAACCAGACTCCCCTTTAAACTTCGTCATTATTGGGAGGTTTTAAAAGATAGTCTGAAATGGCAAGAACAAGCACTTCTAATATTTTCCACTGAGTTTGAGGGAGGTAGCAAGAGACACAAGTCATATGGTTTTAGTTCGTTCAACACAGAGTCTGGAGACGCTAGTTGTTAGCCTCAAAATATTGAGTCAAGCATGAAGTTCGTTCATTTGGAATATTAGGTCTCGGTCATTTATTTCATTTATGTTGTAATAGGCTAAAAGGGTAAACAGGCTCGTGAACATAATCTAATATTGTACTAGTTCCGGACTAAGGTCCATTATAATACCGAGCCCGGCCCAAGTCAAACACCATTCGGCCCAACAAAGCCCATATGGTGTAAGTATAAATACCCCTCTCCAAGTGTGGAGAGGGTGTTGGTTCTCATTTGTTTCACACACATTTGTTTAGAATATAACCATTCTCTTTTTCCTCTCTTTATTTCTCTCTCTAAAATTCTTATCATCTCCTTTCTATTTTTCTTGTTCAAATGGTGAAGTGAAGGTGATTTCGGGTTACTGACATTTGGTATCACTCGCTACGGGTGGGTTTAGTGGTTTAAGTTTGTGGTTTTGTAGCTTAATCGAGTTGCGTATTGCATCTTATTTGTGCTCAATTTTTTTCCCTTTCGTGCTTATTGAAAAATCTCACAAATTTTTTTGTTTAACAAAATTCACAAGTTTTGTATCAAAACATTTTGGGCTTAATGTTCATCAAATCGTTTTGTGAGTATAAGTTGTCAACAACAAATCTTCTTTATTTTTTCTTACTATTGTTTTTTTTAACGTTGTATTTGTTACGGCTTATTTGTGGTTTTTATAGTTTTTTTGATTGCTTATTTGAGCTTTATCTTTCAAGCTTTTTGTGGTCTTATTCCGTTGCTTATTCTTGTGGTGATATGAGCTTCATTTTCGAGCTTATATGAGCTTATTATGTGTTTGTCTTTGTGGCCTACTCGGTGATTTTACAAGCTTCTTGGTTAGCTTATTTACTAGCTTATTTTAGAATCTTAGTGTGGTCCACGGTTGAAAACGAGCAAGGAATAAGATCCACAATTCTAGCTTCAAAAGAGAGAACAAGGACACACGGTTTTTGGTGGTTTCTGACAAAACAAGGACGAAAGTACGTTTTGGTATCTTGTGTAACCGAACAACCTGTTCAAGTTAGCACCGAAAAACTCATTGCTTCAAGAACCAAACAACTCATTGATTCAACAACCGAAGAACTCATTGCTTCAAGAACCGAACAACTCCCATTTTCTTAGAACCGAACAACTCACAACAAGTTCGAACCGAACAACTTGCAACCGTTGCAACCGAACAACTCAACAAGTCTTTGCAAGCCGAACAACTAGAACCGAACTACTATTTAACCGCACAACAAAATTTCACGTTTTATGTAATTTTTGGGTTTTACGGTTTTGAGTGTCGGTTAATTTCGGGTCTTCTAATTACCACCATTACGATCGTGATCTTGTTTCGATCATCGTGGTATATTTGTTTTTAATTGATGATAACCGAACAACTCTGTGGGACTAAAAATACATACATAACATTTTATACATTTTAAACGAACAAGAAGACAATTTGGAAGGAAATACGTATACATTTATTAAACCAAAATTCGAAATTGACACTTTTGGTCCCTGGAGTTTACAATAGATTCACCACTCATCCTTAGTTGTTTTATAACCCTCATTGTTAAAACAACTTTACACCGTTAGTCCTTATTCTTTCAAAACAGCCCGTTAGTCATCCAAAGTGAATCGTTTGTGCACTGTTAGTCCTTATTTGTGTTTTAATCAACCGTTAATCATTTTAATTTCAAAGTTTGTGCACCGGTCATCATTCTTAGCTCATAAATCGTCAACAAAAGCTCAAGTTCTTCAACGACAACAACGATTTCAACATCAATTCATTTTTGTTTTACGCTTTCTTCTTGATTTTGTAAAATCCCGCGAAAGATACGATTCTTTTCTCGGTTTTAATCAAAGATTTGTAAAATCCCGTGAACATTAATTGAATTCAATCAACAACAACAATTACTTTACCCGCTTAAGATCCTATAAATCATTTTCACTTCATAATTTAACAAATCATTCATCATGACAACTCCAATTGTAACTTCCACAACCAACAGTCAAATGCATAACAACATCATGGCAGCTGGCTCAAGGGATCGTCCACCAATGCTTGCAACGGGCAGATATGCACAATGGCGATCACGTTTCTTACGATATATTGATACAAAAACAAATGGTGATGCCTTAAGGAAGTGCATTCTCGAGGGTCCTTACATTCCTTCTACTGTCGTAATACAAGCTATGCCTGCAACAGAAAATTCTCTAGCAGTTCCTGAACACACAACAGTTGAGACAATCCTGAACATGTCTCCTGCAAACAAAGCTCATTTTAAATTAGAAAAGGAAGCGATTTATATGATATTGACTGGAATTGGAGATGAAATATACTCCACTGTTGATGCGTGCAATACAGCTCATGAATGTGGGAAGCTATCTGTGTCAACCGTCAATTTTTAGAACTTTAAATGACTATTTTACCCTTTGAATTTCCGGGTTTGACTTGACATTTGGCCTTTCGACCTTTTATCGTCATATAAAAACAATTACCGCGTAACCGATAATTTTTCAAAACTTATTTTAAAAATAAATCATAATTATTATTACATGATTTTCATTTATAAATTTTAATTTTTCAAATTTATCTGGCTTGTAAACGAGAACAACAGTGAGCAACACGAAACTAATTAAATTTTATTTATTTATCGTAATTTATTTAATAAAAATATTTAATAAATTATTCTACATTTCATTTAAAAACGTTTGTTGAAAACGCGAACATTTAAATTAAGATTTTTTTCGAACAAAGCTTAAAAGTATTACTCAATAAATAATAAACAATTTAAATAAACGTTATAAAACATTTGTAAAAAAATAGTCGAGTAAATACTCACTTTTAGTGGAAAATTTACTTCGAACGCAATGGCGTAATTTTCGTGACTTGATTCAATCGTTAACTCGCTCAAACGAGTCCCGAACCAATGTTTTACAAAAATTTCCCAAAATTTACAATTTCAGTCCCTGAGGAAATATTTCTAAAACCTACCCTAAACTATTATACATTTTTTATTTTTTTAAAATAAAACTTTGGGTATATAAAGAAAATAAATAGGGTTTTAACTCATTTTATACTAACCTAAACACACACTCCTCCCTATTAAAATTTTTGGCGCCCCATCTTTTCCGGCCAATTTTTCCAGCGACGTCTCCCATCTCCGGCGAGACTTTCGGCCGCCACATTACGACACCAACATAACCATCATCACCATTCCTCCGCCACCATTTCACAGCATCCGATCGCCGCTGCCACCACGCCCTCGCCTCCGTCGCTCGCCGGCCACCATATCCACGCCATCTCCATCATCTCTATCCACCCCATCACACCACCAACAGCCCATCGTCATCATCATCACCTCTACTTTTATCTTCATCTCCTCTACCTCGTCATCACATGCAACACTAAATCCACCACCACTTCACGCAAAACTAGCCGCGACACCTACCTAACCCATCACCATCATAGCCATCGTGGTTTGACTAATCTTCAATCAGCATTAATGTTATTCCAACTTTGTCTTGTAGGTCCTCCACCTTTAATATGTTTTGTCATAATCAACTCAAAGTATAATTCCCAACAATCTTCCCCTAGTTGATAATGACAAAACTCATAAGCACAAGCTTCCCCTGAAGCTAATAAAGATGAAGACTTCCCCTTAATCCATGCACTCTTCCCCTTTTTGTCATAATCAAATAGGAGTGCATGTAGATGGTAAATAAACAATAAGCTTCCCCTTAACATGTTTACCATCTCTTGAATCATGGACTTAGTAGGCTCCAAGCAGCAAATTATCAATGATGAAGAAAAACGAATAATACGAATTTGTTGAAGAAGTTGAATTTCCCAAACTTGTGTCTTATATCCTGTTTATCCACATGACGTCGAGTCTCATACCTGCTATGTATAAGTAGACCTATGTCTCTTGACAAAATCCTCATTCCTCTATTAAATGAGACACTGAGCACAATAACGTAACTCCTTAAAGTGATAGCAAATGTACGTAGTAAGCATCATAAGGTAGATCGTACACCTTTGCTAGATTCATCAAGTCTTCGTCACCGCCTTATAATCACGAACAAGTTATCTTAAAGGTGACCACTCCTTTAAGATATGATAAGAACACAAAACCTGTGAAAATCAACTACAACATCAAATAAGTAATAATCAAATGTCTTCTTCAAATAATCTCCAAAACGAGCCATAAACATCATCATCGTTCAAGATCCAAACGCGTCCGTGTTTAGGTTTCTTCTTCATTCTTCTACCATAAAACCTTGAATCCTAGATATCAAGAGCAACCCGCTCTGATACCAATTGTTGAAACCTTAATTGTAGGCTTCATAGATCGTTTTGCCCATCTAGGATATCATAACATTGATCACGCAGCGGAATAACAAATAAGAACAACAATGTTATGAACAAGGTTTTTATTCATAAACTAATAAACTATAAACTATTCGACTTTAATCAGTCGACTATGAACTATTACATAAACTAATAAGCTAACTATTAGACTCTCATTGGAGAGATCTAACTATGATGGATAATCAATACTAGACGCCTACCCCTCTTTATATACTAGAGGGGTTAGGGTTTACAAGACAAGATAAGATCAAATAAAATTAGGAAACTATAAATCAGCATTAAATACTATTTGACTAATCTTCAATCAACATTAATGTTGATCTTTATCTTTTAGTTGAGCATTAAATACTGTTTGACTAATCTTCAATCAGCATTAATGTTATTCCAGCTTTGTCTTGTAGGTCCTCCATCTTTAATATGTTTTGTCATAATCAACTCAAAGTATAATTCCCAACAAAAATATATCCTCCTAAACAAATGAAGCATAAGTGTTTTCGCGGACGCGACAAGATATTCATTGACGCTACATGGTTATTATCTATTTGATTATTGGCTACGAGCAAGGTGAGTTCATAGCCTCGCACTTTAAATCTTTTTATGTTTTAAAAACTCGCGAGGGAGATACATGCTTGTTTTAGAAAATCGAACACAGGTGATTTTATTATGTGAACGTTGCTATGAGTGTATTGTTGTGGCTCTTCTTTCATGAACCGTCAATCACTGCTAATCGGTGAACGCTAATGCAATTATAATAGATCTATTTTGGCCTAACGTCCTGTCTGACGTGTGTTCCTTATGAGGGCATATGGGGACATATTGTATTTAGTATTGGGAGTGCTATCACTCCAGGTTGGGCACATGGTTAAGGTTTGGTTTGTGGTTCTAGCATCGTTGTGATTCTTCTATGAACTAAATATTTTGCTATGCTTGTGTTCAAAATAATTGCTTATAAACTCTATGAATTCACTTAACGTTTTCGTTGACTTTTTAGCATGTTTATCTCAGGTATATACTTGCTAGCTTGGATGAGATGGAATGCCAATATCGAAGGACGTACACTTGGTGAACTTTGCACATATGATAAAATATTTTCTTTTAAAGAAACTTAAACTTGTTATGGGTTATTTAGAAATGAGTTTTTATAAAGTTATTGGGACCTTGTAACTCTGATCTTTTTAATAAAAATTGAATGTCGTTTACCGTGACTCGTGAGCTTGTATTATGATGTAGCACCCTAATATGGTATTCCGTTGCGTTGTAAATTTGGGGGTGTTACACTATCGAAAGGCTACAACAAGGTGAACCCCTCAACATTCAAGATGTCAAGACAAACTTATTTTGGGAGTTTAAAAAATTCACCTCTCACGATGAAGAATCAATAGAGTCATACTACTCCCGGTTTTACAAGCTAATGAATGAAATGATCAGAAACAATTTGACAGTTGATAAAATGCAAATCAATGTTCAATTTCTTCAACAACTTCAACCAGAACGGTCAAGGTTTGTAACAATTGTCAAGCAACAACACAAGTTGGATGAAGTTTCATATCACAAGTTCTTTGACATTTTGAAACAATATCAAAAGGAAATTAATGAACTCCGTGCTGAAAGAATAGCCAAGAATGCTAACCCATTAGCACTTGTTGCTACTACTCAACCACATCAAGATCCATATTACCAAACATCAAAGTCTCACAAATTATATGCACCAACATCAAAAGCCTCACTTCCAACCAAATCTCATGCAACTACAAGACACAAAGGTAAAGAGATAGCCAAGCCAATTACACCTCCATCTGAGTCACCTTTTGATGAAGACAGTGATCCTGAACAAGCTCAGAAGGATAAGGAAATGCAGAAAAATTTGGCTCTCATTGCAAAGTACTTCAAGAAACTCTACAAACCTACTAACAACAGCCTCAAAACTTCCTCAAACACCAAAAATAAGAATGTGGATACTACTCCAAGATACAAGAATGACAATCAGTCTGAACAGTTTGGGAATCAGAGGATAATGACTGTTGTTGGGGCTAGGGAAACTGTAGGTGGTCACGTAGTGCAGCAGTCTGGAATACAATGTTTTAACTGCAAGGAATTTGGTCATTTTGCTAAGGAATGCAGGAAGCCAAAACGGGTTAAAGACTCCACATATCACAAGGAAAAGATGTTGTTGGGTAAACAAGCTGAGAAAGGTGTTCAACTTCAAGCAGAGCAATCTGACTGGCTTGCAGACACGGATGAAGAGATTGATGAACAAAAGTTGGAAGCACATTACAGCTATATGGCAAAGATCCAGGAGGTTCCTAATACAGACTCAGACAGTGATTCCGAGCCATTAGAATAGGTACAATACGATACTGGATATCATCTGTTTGCTAATGAAATACAACATTCTGAGCAATCTGAATTCATTAGTAACATATGTGTAGTGGAAACAGTTGATAGTAATGTCATTCCTGATTCACCGAATATGTGTGATAATGATATTCAGAATGACCAAAATAATGTAGAATGTGATGATGAACGTGTTGCGCTTGCTAATTTAATTCCAAATTTAAAACTTAATGTCGATGAAAATAAAAAAATTCAAAAGCAATTAAAGAAAGCAAACGCATCATTGACTCAAGAATTTAAAGAGTGCAAATCTACTCTTGCAGAGACTAGTAGAACCCTGGGGGAGTCTAATAGTATTCGAGATAGTTGTTTAGTTGCACTTCAAAACAAACAGACTGAGTTTGAGAGGTACAAGGCCTTTAATGACCGTACAGTTGACTATGACAAACTTGAACGTAAGTTAAATGAAACTCTAGGACTATTAGCTCAAAAAGACATTGACATAAAAGAAGGTTTAAAAGTTAAAGCCTACGAAATTTCTGTTGTCAAAGAGAAACACGATGAGTTAGTCAAACATAGTCTTTTAACAAAGTCACATTACGAAGGTCTTGTCAAAGAGAAAACAAAGGTAATAACGGATTTGAAACTTAAGGAAGAAAAAGATATTGACAAAATGATTTCAATGGAAAACCAATTAAAGTTTTTGAATGAAATTGTTTACAAAAGGTGTCAATCAATCCAAACCATTCATATGTTAGCACCCAAATGCCCTACATTTAATGGAAGACCTACCTTTGCTAATCCAATGTACCTCAAAAAGGCTCAATATGAGAAACCATGTTTGTATGAGATCCCACATGACCAATCTGATTCTGTAAATAGACTCGTCCTCGATAGGGAAGAGACACTGACTCTTGAAAGAGAGAGTCGAGAAAAATTGAATAAAGACTTAGTGAAACCTAATGATTACACAAAGTTAAATAGTCTTTATGAAAATTTTAAACCCCCAACCCAGGAATATCAAATACAGTTGGCACACGCAAATGAAGTAAGGAAGAAAATGTAGAGAAAATCTTTTGTGAAAACAAAACCAAATATTTTCAAAAATGTCGATTTCTTACCAGTTTCCAAGTCAATAAGCAAAAGTAGACAAGCATATAATGTCATGACAAATAACATAAATCATCTTAGAGAACTTGTCAATCAAGCTTGGGTGAAACATTCTAGAGATCATTTTCGTGCCCCAACTGCTAAAGATATGGAAATCCTGATTAAGACATGTTTGATGCCTCTTGCCCTTAAGACTCAGAATGTACTTTCGTCATTTTAGTCTGAACTTAAGCTAAGCAAAATGCATGCTGATTTAAAGTATGTTGAATCACTTGAAAAAGAAGTAGACGAACTTGAATCTGATAAAGCAGAATTTTCAAACATGTATGATATGCTCTTGCAAGAATGTGTGTCTAATGATGTTATGTGTTCTTATTTGCATTCGTTATCTGATTTAGATGCGCACACTGAATTGCAATGCTTATATCTTCATAAAGTTAAAGAATGTGGTTGTCTTGCATAAAAGCTTTCAAAAAAAACTGAATTTGTTAGTAAAGAGGTTTACACTGAGCTTTTACGAAGTTTTGCTAAATTAGAAAAACACTCGATTTCTCTTGAACTCGCTTTACAACAATGTCAAGAACAAATAAAAAATGACATAGTTTGCAAAGTAACAACATCAAATGTATTTCAAAAAGAACGTGAACAATATCTCAAAATACAAGATTTGAAAGCTCAACTGCAAGACAAGAACATTGCCATATGCGATTTAAAGAAACTCATTGAAAAATGAAAAGGAAAATCTGTGGAAACTAAGTTTGATAAACCATCTGTTGTTCGACAACCTAATGCTCAAAGGATTCCAAAACCATCAGTTTTAGGAAAACCGGCTCATTTTTCAGACTCTCTTTAGAGGAATTTTTTTTTCAAAGAACAAGTCGGTTCCAAAAACTAATGAGTCAGAGGGTTTATCAAAACCAGTCACTTTACAAAATTTGTCTCAAACAGCAACGCAAGCTGTAAGAAACACAAATGTGATTAAACCAGGCATGTATCAGATTGACACTAGGACAACACAAACTAGAGCACCACAATTGCCTCAGGCCTCTAGGAATACTAATCCTCGCGTGTCTACATCTAGAGGAGTAAATCACAGAACTAATGTTAGCAGACCACAACTTAAGAGCACTCAAATGAAAGATAAGGTCGTGCCAAACACTAGTCAAGTGAAGTTTAAAAAGATTAAAGTAGAAGACCACCATAGGATTTCTAGTATTTCTAATCAATCAAAGTCTGTAACTGCGTGTAATGACAGTTTAAAATCTAGAACTTCGAATGTTAATGCTGTTTGTGGTAGTTATGGAAAATGTGTGTTTAATTCAAATCATGATGCTTGTGTTTCTAAATATTTGAATGACGTGAATGCTAGAACTAAGAAGCCTAAAGTAGTGCCTATTAGTACTAGAAAACCCAAAAGTCAAGCGAACAAATCTGTTGTAACACACCGTAAGAAAATAGTTCCATCAGAATCCACTGTCCAGAATTCCAAGAGTTACTATAGGATGCTATATGAGAAAAATATTAAGGCGTGGAAATGGTGGATAGAACAACAATGCCCATCAGGATATAAATGGGTTCCTAAGACAAAAATGAAATGGGTGCCTAAAGTTAGGAATGAAACTGTGAAAAAGAGAGTTAGTTTTGCCATAGATAATGCATCTAGAATAACTAATGTCTTAAAACTCACAAACACTTTAGGATCCAATTTGTCTTGTATTCCATCGTCCTCTAATTCTCTTACAGATTGTACAACTCATCCTATTCATTGTTGACTCGGGATGCATAAATCACATGACGGGCAATATATCGATTCTGTGCAATTTTGTTGAAAAATATATGGGTACCGTCCGTTTTGGCAATGATTAATTTGCTCCAATTCTTGGTTATAGAGATTTGGTTCAAGGAAATATCACGATCAACAGGGTTTATTACGTCGAAGGTCTCAATCACAATCTTTTCTCGTTTGGCTATTCTGTGATGCGATTTGGGAGTTTGCATATCGAATCAACATGTTTATGTATAGAGACTTCAGGAACGACTTACTAACCGTAATCGGGAACTTATCTCTATACAATTTCCGCTCCAGAAACAACTTCATCAGCCTCCAATCTTGTCTCATGTCTAAGCATCTCCAACCAAGCGTGTATATAGCACGAAAGACATTCTCATGCTAGACTTCGACTACATCAACTTGCTTTCAAAGAAAGAGATGTGATGGTTTACCAAAACTGAATATGTCAAGGATAAACTAGTTCCTCTTGTGAAGTAGTAAAGCAAAACAAAAGCTCATTCAAGTCAAAGACTGTTCCACGTTTCAAAAGGACGTTAAACTTGCTTCATATGGAATTAGTGGTCCAATGCCGGTTTTGCAAGCTAAATGGGAATAAAATAATATTCTGGTAATCGACGATGACTACTCCATGATATACATGGACTCTCTTTCACTTCCAAGGATGAAACACCAAAAGTTTTGAAAGACTTTCTCACGATGAATCCAAAGAAATCTTCATGCCCAGTAATTTCTGTTTCGCCCTGACCAAGTCATTTCAGAGATCTTAAACATGACACTTAATGCATTTTTTAAAGAGGAAGGAATTGACATCCAAACTTCTACTCCCGAACACCTAACAAAACGGCGTTGTCGAAAGAACGAAAACCGCACTCTCGTTGAGCGCTGAATGATGCTTTTTCGGCTTCAACTTCCTTTATTACATTGGCAGAATCAATTGCAACCGCATGCTAAACTCCAAAACAGATCAATCATCATCCCAAATCATGAAAAAACGGCATAATCAATCAGTAATGACAGAAACCCTCAATCAACACCTTCACATCTTTGGTTTGCACTTGTTACTTAACAAGAGATGGTGAAAATTTGGATAAGTTGAAAGAAAAAGGGGATCCGTGCATTTTGGTGGGATACTCCACTCAATCAAAGGGATATCATGTCTACAACAAGAAACAAGTTATAGTTGAATCCATCCATCTCATTGGATGAGAGCAAAGAGATATCAGAGACGACTGTTCTAATGACACTTCAGGCTCGTTCCCCAACGACAAAAGGCGTCAGATCTATAGACAACCTGACCCCAGCACCAGCACTACAAATGTTTTTTCCTTTAGGCAGATACATCAGTTCCATCACAACAGGAGTTGGATCTTCTTTTCGGTCCTTTATACGATGAATTTTTCAATGATGGTGCTTCACGTGTCAACAAGTCTTCTTCTCCCATCGACGATTCTGCTAAACTAGACACACTACCTTCAACGATACTCACCCTACAACAGAACCATCATCTCCTACAAATGTTCATGCTGAGGAAAACAACGATGATCAAGCAGAATTTACCAATCCTTTTTGTACACTCGGAACAAGAAGCGTCTGAGTCTTCCTCATGCAATCTTGGTAATTTCAAATGTGCATACCTCTTCATCACCTCAACAATTCAGAATACCGATGGACCAAAAGATCACCCTTTACTCCAATGTTTCCGTAAAATCCATCCAAGCCATGCAAACAAGGACGACAACTTGCAACAGATCCGTGAAATGTGAATGTTCGCACTCACCGTGATATCTTGAACCGAAAAACATTAAGGAAGCAATGGATGAATCTGTAAATGGATATAAGCAATGCAGGAAAACATTCATAGTTTGACAACTACAAGTCTGGGCACTCGTAGACAAACCCTTTGGCAAGAACATAATCAAGCTAAAGTGGTTATGGAAAACAAAAGGATGAAGAACCAATACTGAAATTCGCACAAAGCACGACTGTACTAAAGTTATGCCTCAGAAGAGGGTATTGATTTCGAAGAATCATTTGCTCCAGTTGCTCGCTTGGAGGCTGTCAGGATTTTTGTCGCACATGCTGCACACAAGTCTTTTCCAATTTATCAAATGGACGTGAAAACGGCATTTCTTAATGGTCCATTGAAGGAGGAGGTTTATGTTGCACAACCGACGGTTCGTTGATCAGATCATCCCCTAAAAAGTTTACCTTCTAAGGAAAGCTCTATATGGATTGAAACAAGCTCCGAGAGCCTGGTATGATGAACTCTCAAAATTCTTGATTTCCAAAGGTTTTACTAAAGGTATCATTGACCCGACCCTATTCACGATAAAATACAGGGAGGACATTCTACTTGTGCAGATTTACGTTGATGACATTATTTTTGGTTCCACAAACCCTAAATTTTCAAAACGTTTTGAAAAATTAATGCACGGTAGATTTGAGATGTCCTTTAAAGGGGGAATGAAATTCTTTTTTAGGACTTCAGAGATCCACCAATCCCCACGGGTATTTTATCAATCAGCCAAAACACCTTAGAGATTCTGAAAAAAACATGGTATGGAAAAAAGACAAAGCCTTGGTACACCATGGCTTACGAAACCTAAATAAATGCAGACTTGGTGTGAACCGTAGACCAAACTGACATCGTAGCAAAATCGGGTCACCTCATGTCTCCGACAACTAGTAACCATAATAGGCCAGCTGTATGTTATTTCAAGATATCAAGCAAGACCGACGAAAACACCTTCAAAATTAAAAGGATCTTTCGAAACTTAAGAGGTACCATTCACATGGGATCTGGTATCACGAAGGGTTCTGGCTTTGACAAACACTTTTTCAATGCGATTCATGCCGTTGCCATGATACTCCAAAAGCACTTCTGGAGGAATACAGTTCCTAAGTGATAAGTTAGTCAGCTGGATGTCAAAGAAGCAGGACTATACTGTCAATGTCATCCGCAGAGGCTGAGTACGTGGCGTTATTTGCATGTTGTCTCAAGTAAGTGGATGTCCGGACAAGCTACAAGATTATGTCATCAACTACAACAAAATACCGTTGTATTGCACTCTCATCACATAGCAATATCAAGCAACCCCCGTGCAGCACTCCGTACCAAGCACATCCATACTCGGTTATCACTTCATAAAGGAACAGGTTGTGAAGAAAAACTGTAATAAATGAATTGTACTTGTCAAACAAATACCAATTGCTGACATTTTTAAAAAAGCCCATCAAAGACAGGTGATTTTTTTTCAGTATCTCGCAGCAAAATTGGTATGGATTTTTGAACTCAACAGAACTGGAGGTTCTGACAAAAGAATCTGCTTGATACCTCATCAAACATCAACATGTACATATTTGTGAAAAAAAAAGGAAAAATACAAAAATATAAAATTTCAAAAAAGAAAATACAAAATCAAAAATCAGAAAATGTTTCAAAAAATATTCTTCTCGACATGTCTCTTGGAATCGATAACATTTACGTACCTAGAAATGTTGATTAATATCGACACGGGCATGTAAATGAAGTTCGAACAGGAGTTCCAAATGCTTTTAAAAACATGTCATTTCTAATTTTTCTAGATGGCTTATGTACAAATATCAGTACGTAACCCGGACTTCAAATAAAGGAAAGCTTATCTATAAAGATAACTTATCATACAACAAAATCAACTTTTTCGTCTTGAGCTGTTCTTACAAGACAATTCAAACGTTTTTAGCTCAAGAAAAAGGATAGTGTACGTTTCAGTGCGCTTACCCTTGACGTTAGAAGAGAAGTCCTCTAACATTTGGTTTTTCAAAAAGTTGAACATAATTTTTCAAGAATTTCTCGATGACAATTCATAATCTTTCAAAATTGTGTGTTCAACACTCCATCCCTCACAGTGTTTTCAAAAGACAACAATTTCTTAATTGGTCCTATTTTTTGGGATTTTTTTCGAAAAACAACGTTTTAATGTTCTTGAATACATCATCAACGACCATTCTTATGTATTCAAAACATTATCATAATGTTCCAAACCATTCATGCTGACCATATTTTCTCCCACAGCTTTTTCAAGACAAATTTTAATCACACAGTATTTCAAAAACTAAGTGCCTTCTAGTATTTAAAATAATAAGGGGAAAATGAATTAAAATTGTCTAAAAGACTCAGAATTGCTATCTGGAAAAAGGTTTTATGTTACGAACTCATACCCTACAACATCTATTTCACGACGATTTCTAAAGTTCATAAGGTGGGTAAGGTTAGGTAATTTGTCCGATGATCCAAGCCAGAAACCGGAGGAATCTACCCAAGGATCCTCCAATTTAGAAATAGCAAGTCCCTAGGTAATGATAGAGAGAATGGATATGGGAAATAATGCCGACCAAGATAGATTAACACTGGTTACATCACAAAGGTGTTTAGTAATGACATCGTTGTAAGCATTGAAGGGGTTGAAGAATTAAAAAAGAATGTATGATAAAGGGTGGAAAGAAAAACAAAAAAAAAAAAAAAAATAAAAAAAAAAAAAAGAAGCCCTCCACACAACTTAGGCAGAAACCGGGTCAATACATATGCTGTCAGAATCACAATGTTGATTGCTGACATTGAAGATGACATCATGGACCTAGTGATGCAATGCACAACCCTTCCCAGCCATTCGGGTTTCTCTCAAAAGAAACTTGTCTCATTTGTCACGGAGATACACATGACTTCTATTGACTTTCTCACTCCGATTAGTTACTTATTGCATATGTGGCGTCGCTCCAGCCCTCCATTACTAAAAACCAAAACGCACATAATCGAGTCTAGAGCCAAGAGATCCATAAATAAATCCATTAGGACACATCATTTTCTAACACTTGTTGAACACCAATAAGTTCACAAGCTGTTAACAAGAGTCCTACGCATTATCCTTGTGATTCTGCCAGAACATTCAGAGTGATACTCTTTAGTATTCACAATGACGAATGGAAATCCTTCCAGTGTCATCATCAAACAGCACTGTGGTAGGTGACTTGCGAGATTCTATATGAATCAAGCTTGTGTCAACTGGATATCGATAAAGGTCCAGTAAATGAATTAATGACATAATCAGAAAGATTGTATCTATCTGATTCACTCTTACCGTGTTGTCTGCTTTGAGACATTCTGGTAATGAGAACTAGCAAGCATGGCAAATCTAATACATTTGTGTTAGAAGACCCTACGCTTTGAGCTGGAAACCCTGTCAAGGAGATTCTTTGAATCCACCTGATCACAGGTACAATATTTATACTGTAAAACGGTCCTACGGAACCAGAGTTAATCTAACCAAATCGACATGACAAAGCCATATTCGTCCACCCGCTTTATCTAACTGTTTATTTCAGGATTACATAAAGATGGGAGATTGTATGCCTCAATCCAGCTGAAGTCCGGATTCTTACCACATGCTCATGCTCAAACTACAAAGACATTCTAAAGCATCAAGAATCAAAATCATGAAAGCTTCAAGAATTAAATACAAAGTCTTCCGCACAAACTCTGATATCAAGACCATCCTTCAAAGATATCAAGTCTATCCAAGGGAGATTGAAGCAAGCTTTCAAGATGATGCATAGTATGAACATGTTGGTCAAGACACAAGATCGCAGGGCAGCAAGGACGATCAGACAAAAAGGATAAAGATTTAAAGATCTCGACAGAACAAGACAAAGTCAAAAGACAATGACAAGGCTAAAGGATCAAAGGTCAAACAAAGCAAAGAAGAACAAGCCTACAACGTAAAAACAGAGACAAAGGATCACAAGCGCCAACAACAAAAGCATCTCATTTGATTCTCACAAGATTTTCACAATGAAATCAACTTCGGGGGAGATTGTTAGCCTCACAATATTGAGTCAACAATGGAAAGTTCGTTCAAAATTATAATAGTCTCGTCACAAAATTAATATACGTTGTATTAGGTAGACGGTAAACCGCTCTTATTGTAATCTAATCGGTCACGTGAATCGGCAAAGCCCAAGTAAAACCGAGCCCGCCCTAGAATTACAAAAAGGCATGCAAGCCTATAAATATCACCTCACCAAGGAAGGTGCGGTGTTTGTTCATTTTGTAACATTTCAGTTAATCATCCATTCCATTTTTCTCTCTAACTTTCTCACCTCTAGATTCTCTCTCTAACATTTTTCCCAATTTTCTTGTTAATCTTAGTGAAGGTGAAGTGAAAAAGGGGTTACCGACACAAACACACATTAGAGTTGTTCTCTTGTATCTAGCCGCTGTGTATTATGAAGTCAGCACCCCATGTGTCTTCCGCTGCATTGTTGTATTTTTGGGGGTGTTACAAACTCGGTTTGATTACCTTGGCTAAATCATTTAATTTTGTATTAATTATAAGGTTTGAAGGATAATAACTTCGGTATTAGCCATTATTATGAAATCTAAGGGTTGGTTTGTTTATCTCCGATTGCTTAATATAATCATTGAATTGCTTGTTTAATGTTTATCTATATACTTGTTTTTACTACTTTTTTATGCACCTATCATTCTGTTAGATTCTAGTGATATGGACCAAGTATCTAGATGCCGGATAGCTCTTCATATAGTGATTTAAAATCTAACCAATAGGATACAAATAACGACCTATCTTTGTCCTTAGATGTAGCCTAGTTTGGATCGGCAGGTGACCTATGGGGGGGGGGATCAACGAGTGGGTTCACGATTAATATAAAAACTCGGTTAGTGGACTACTAGTGTAATAAAATTGCATTAAGTAGTAATGGTAAATCGTCCATGAGTTTAGCGTTTTAATAAGATCACCATTGCTTTAATCCCTAAGATAGATTATAATCAGCAAATAAGGATGCTTTATGCGGATAAGTTTAATTGTGACAGAATTCTACGTGTCTAGGTTTAAAGAATAAGTACCGCCTTAATCTTAAGATTTATCCTGCCTCTTTCGAGATACAGAATCATTGCACAAATTATCAAACAACATTCAATAGATTAATAATGGTAATATCAATTTTATATATATTTGGCTAGACCGCCTCTTTTATCTTCTGTTATTGGCTTCGATGTTTTATTGTCTTGAATTGATTTTAGTCACCATAAAACTTATGCCAGTCTCTCTGGCTGAAAACCCCCCTTATCCTTTAAATTTAAGGTTAACATAGGTTTAGCATAGATTATACAAACATAGATTAGAAAAACCAAAGTATTAATAAATTCAAAGTATTTCTCGCTCTTAGTGATTGACACCCTACTTACCCAAAAAACTCCCATCGAGCGGGTACACTGCCCGTTAAAGTTTTGTTTTGGGTAAAGTCGGCAAAATATAAATAGTAAAACTTGATTCATAAAATAACACCTACACGATAGCACACCAAGTTTTTGGCGCTGTTACCGAGGAGTGAAAATTAATCTTGATTTTTATTTGATATTATGTTTTTTAGCATTAGATATAATCAAACCCTAGGAAAATTTAGTCCTAGAATAGTTTATATTCCTTTTGTTTATTCTTTTTATTTAATATGGCCGTATCAGTTACTGAATACGACATATAAGTTATTTGACGGTTTTCTGCCCTAGTAAGTTTATTACAGGATGGACGACCCGAACATTACTATGGAAGAATACGTCAGGCTCGAGGAAGAAAAAGCTCGAAAATGTAGGAAAGTGTTTAACTGCGAAACTGCTAAGTATGGTAAGATCTGGTATGATGAAGACGTTCACGACCTCAGATCCGTTAAAACCGAATTCCCAGCTATAGTCTTCAATGATAATTTGTCATCAAATGAAACACTCTCTTGTGAACCCACGATAAGTTCTCTTAACAATAATGAAATTGACTTTAGAATATCGTTTAACGAATCTGACGATGAAGACTACACGGTAGTTTTTGACAAAAATTTGTTTTCTTATAAAATAATATCTACCAATGATTTGAAAAACAGATTCTAAAATGATCATGAAAAAACAATATGCCTTTGATTTCCATCACCCAGCCTTCAGTAGCAGTGTATGGATGATTAGACCTTAGTTTAAAGATTTTGAGAATGAATTTTCATCCATTGTTTACAATGATCATTAACTCAAATCAGATTTCACACTTGAACCCATTTTTATCCTTTTAACATATCATGAAAATTGAAAGTGAAAGATAAAACATCAGAGTCTGAATATGATGAAGTGGAACAAAATGTTTTGTACTTTAATGACCTATTCCCTTTTAACATAATTTATCCTGATGATCTAAAATCGGATAAAGACAATGAGGATAACAAAAATAATACAATCTTTGGGGGGTAATGAGAATACACAAGGGTCAAATAAACTTCTAGAGGCAAGTCACGATCAAATTAATAAAGTGTTCATTATGAAAAGTTTTTTCATGGAATTAAATTTAAATAACGTGCTCGACTACTTGTCAACTGGATTGCTATTCAATCATATTAGAAATAATATGTGCCGTTTGGCATTCCGTTCGACCCTAAACGGTATTATAAGGATGGTGATTGTACAAGAATGTTGCAGAGGACAAGGTATGTTTTCTTTTACTTAGTTAAATTTAGGGAAAAAATTTCTCCAAGAAAGGATACGGCGTATTAGGTTAACACCTATACGGCGTATTCACTATTTTTACTTATGTTGACTAAGTCAACAAGATTCGCCCAATACGGCATATTTCTCAAACACCAATACGGCGTATCGAGTCTGGGTATAAAAGCCAAACTGATACTTCGGATTGAGTTTTACACACACACTTTTCACTATCACACAAAATTTTAACCGCTCAAAAACTCTTGGAGAATCCAATCCCTAGCATCTGTGTTTTTTATCTCTCTCGATTCATCACCACAAGGTAAAAACCAACTTACGTTTCTGTTTTCAAATTCAATTAGGGTTAGGGTTTGAGTTTTGTAGAATAGGTGTTATGTCGTAGAACCCTTTGGAATAGGTTCCCTTTATACTCTTGAAGATATATCTGGAATTGTTGTTTAGTTGTAATGGGTCAAAATGGGTAGAAAATGGAAAACCCCTTTTCATTTTTAAATGGTAGAGTAATACGGTATATCCACAAACATAGATACGGCGTATTGACTCAATTTTACCTAATTTTAAAAACCTTAATACGACATATTCAGTAAAATGAATACGGCATATTGATCTATAAAAGACATGCATCTTTGATTCCTATACGCTGTATGATTTTTATCCGATATGGCGTATCGACTAACGATCTTAATGAGTATCCATTTATAAATAGTTGTAACCACCCTCAAACAAATGTTTAAAAATTTTACAAACTTTGTGCCTACTCTCGTTGATTTTACAGATATGACACCTCACCACCGTAACAGAGACATTTAAGGCTTCTTATCAGTGGAGGGATACACCAAGAATATAGTGCACAATTTTGAGCAGAGGCTTAAGACAATATTCAGGAGGTAGGTTAACCAAGTACATACATTAGATTTTAAGGGATTAACCCCGGATATGAGGCAGGATTTGACGGTCAGGAGATATTTGTAAGTCATGCTTGGAGGAGGTTGTTCGAGATCCGAGCACCTTTAGTTCAGGAGTTTATACTTGAGTTCTTCAACACTTGTAGGATAGGTAGTGAGATAGGGTTAGACGTTGCTGACACTTCGTGTGTTTAGTTAGGAGGAGCTAGACGTAGTATGACTTAGAGATAGTTTATTCTAGCTCTAGATTTGCATACTGCCGAGGAGATGGCAGAGGACAGATTCAGAGCATACTGGTTAGGGAGTGAGAGAGTGATCCCCGATAAGGGGGATCTTAGTGATTACTGGGTTAAGATTTCTTCTAGCAAGGACTTTTTGAGAGGTGCTCCCTCTTATACTTACATCAAAGATCTGGTTCGGAGGCTGTGCCACAAGTTGATCTCATACAACATTTTTGGGAGGGGCAGGCACCTGAAAAGGTGACTGCCACTGACCTATTCTATCTACGCATCATGGATCGAAGGGAAGCTAACATCACATATCTATTAGCACAGTACTTGTTTAGGCACACTGAGGGAAGGAATAGCAGTGTCAGGTTATCTGGAAGACATTTTATTAGGTGTCTTGCTCATCACTTTGGTCTGGTAAGTGATGATGGGTTGAGAGGATTATTTGTTGTGACTCATGAGATACCATTTTTTGACATGGGTAAGCTTGTTAAGTTCAACATCTATAGAGAGATAGGAGATGACTGGGCTTGGGAGGCCCCAGGACTAAAGAGGCACCCGATGCTGCATCTGGTGCTCTTGGAGCCGCTGAGGATTCTCTTGTAGTCGATGAGGGTGCTCAGGCTAATCTAGCACCCGAGCAGGCACCTCAGCCGGCACCACCACCTCTAGTTAATACCTTTACCTTTATCTTTTGATGGTAGTTATTGAGGTCTTGTTTTTGTTATAGATTCACTCTACTCTCCTATCATAACCCCTTTGACTTTAGATTTTGCACGTTTGATCTCTATTAAAGTCTGAGCAAGAGTCAAATCATCAATAGTTATAGTAACTACTTCACTAGTAGTAGTAACTGGATCAGCAGTACTAACTTCTGTTTCAGCCACATTAATCTCTTTTTCATCCATATCCTGTCCTGCAAACACTGCTTCTTTATCAAGAACACCGGTATCAAACATTAGGTCATCACCATACCTCCCTTGAGTTTCATCAATCAGTGTAAGCTCTGATACCACTTGTTGATCCCACTTGAATAGATCTTGAATTCCTTAGATTGTGTAAGGTTTAGTTATGCAAGATAAATCCTACACAACTATGGTAGAAACTTTGTAAAATATATCAAAGACTATGCGGAATCTAATCTTTGATCAATAAGAAGAATTCTTTAGTAACACAAAACAATATAATTTCAACAATAAAAGCTCCAATATTATTATTACAAATAATATGAATACTCTCCTAGTATTAGGATTACAAAACCTTAAAGCTATGAATTATACGACTAAGATACATAAAAATCTATGTCCTAGGACCTCCTTTTATACACTAAGGAGTCCTAGTCGATTTACAATATATTACTAAAACTTATATTATTCTCAAAGATCTATTTTATAAATAACAATCCTTATCTCATAAGTAATCTTGATCTTCAAACAATCTTTATCTTTCAGCAGTTGTAATCTTTCAGTAGTTGTAACTTTGTACCAGCATCATTAACTCTTAACAAGCTATAGTAACTTATACACCAGCAGCATTAACTATGTAGAAGCACTAGTAACTACTTAGAATATTTTCTTCAATCTTCATCAGCGTTACTAACGTTACTCTAGCAGTACTAACATATACTAGCAGTAGTAACTAGCAGTACTAATATACACTAGCAGTACTAAGTTACACTAGCAGTAGTAACTATGAACTAACAGTACTAACTACTTAGCATATTTTTCATTAGAGTTAATGAACAATACTAAGTTTTGCTTAGCAGTAGTAACACAAACCTTAGCAGCAGTAACTTCAAGATCATCATGAAGTCTTTTAATCCCAACAATCCTCCCCTAAACTTGATATTCTCCTTCAAAATCTTAAGTTTCTTCATTGAAAGCTTCATTAATCACCAAGAGGATGCTTCCAAACACTTCATTGATTCTTGAGCTGTTTGTATAGAAGTTAAGAAAACTGATATGCCATTCACTGAATGATCACATTGAGCTTCTTGTTTAACAATATCTGTAATTTTAGCAAAGTGTAAGATGATATTTCTTCTCTACCAACATTAGATCTGCATGTGTTACCATTCCTTAAGAAATATACTCAATTAGGAGTCATATTGCTTCCATTCCAACACTCTGTAATCTTGTTTATTTCTTCATACCGTATCTTCTACATGAGGTTTAAACATTATCGTTAGATCAACCCATAGCACTCTCTCATAGCCCTCCTCTGGCCTTGTTGACCTA
Source organism: Tanacetum coccineum (assembly GCA_026074375.1). Taxonomy (NCBI): domain Eukaryota; kingdom Viridiplantae; phylum Streptophyta; class Magnoliopsida; order Asterales; family Asteraceae; genus Tanacetum; species Tanacetum coccineum. Next base: position 26,897 of record BQNB010033095.1, on the reverse strand, counting down.
TGCTTAGCTTTTACCAATTTCCATAGAGTTTCCAAATCTTCCCTGTCAAACCTTTTGAGCATATGACTAAAGACTAAGTATATCTTTGAACTTCCATCAGCCTTGATTATCTGGTAATAGGTTTCTTCCTTCCTTTATGGATCTTCCTGTCAACAATGATTGGAGGCTTAACAGCCAAAGGAATAGCATCAATTGCTACTTCCTCTTTATCAGGAACAATTTCTATGAGCTCTTTAATCTTAGCCGCTTCTTGATCATTATCCACTTCAACTGTTTCTTAAACATCATCCACCTTTTGCTTTTCAGTGACCTCTTGTTCCAGCTCAGTTCCTGCTCTCTTTGAACTACCTTCCACCAAGTCTGTTCTGAATTCAACAAATGTATTCACCCTCTTGAAAGTTTTGTCAAACATCTTCTGAATGATCAACAAAGATTTATTCTTCAAGTTTTTGGGCTTCTTTCCTTCTTATTCTATTCAGGTAAGTCACTTGATTTTACTCTTGTTTAGATTGGGTGTGGTTTGTTCCTCTTCTCTTTTTCTCTTTTAACTGCAAAGTGTTTTCTTCTTTGCTCAGGAGTTTCTTTAAACAATGTGGCTTGTTTTCATTTGGAATGCTCTTGTTCTTCAAGCTTGCCATTCTTTGAGCAATGGTAAATTAGCATCAACCTTAGCCTGAATTCATCCCATTCTTCAGTGAGGGCAACATTGGCTTACATCTTTCTCCCTTTTAAGTCTCTCATCTTCATCAAACTTAGCTTGTAATTTTGAAGCAATTTCTTCATCAAGCCTGACTAGATCTTTCTTTTTCATAGACTTCACAGGTTCTTCTACCATTATTCCTTTGCCTTTATCTTAAACTTTGCATGTGATGGTTGTCGAAGAAATTATTGGAGGTTGGTGTAGATGTACCCAGCCTCTGAATGACAATTCCTTTCCTTGGAGTTAGAATTGTAGCAGTTGTTGTGTTGTAGCAGCACTAACCTTTGTACTAGCAGCACTAACTGGTACACTTGGTTCTTCTACAACATTGGCTTTTACCTTGGGTTTTACACTTTTCAAAGCAGCAAGTGCTTGAGCCAAAGTAACTTCATCAACAGTCAAATTTCAATTCTTTAACTACGACTTCTGGTTCTGTAAAACCGCATCAACAGTCTAGTATTCACATCAAACATATCAGCATCATCTTGATCATTAACCAGGGTAATGTCTTCATCAGCATCAATAGCATTTATCCTCCCCTGTTTGGATGCATCCTCACCTAAACTTCTAGATTATCTATAGATTCTAACCTTAGCTGTAAGACCAACTTTGTATAACCTTTTAAGCCCATGAGTTCTTGACCTTTTTTCTGTTCAAGCTTTTTGACCCTCCTCTTTAAACTAACAATCTCTTCAACTTGTATGGTCTTTGTCTTTCCGAAATCAAGAACTCTTATTTGTAAATTGGTACATAATTCCATCAATTCATTAGTTTTAGACTATCCTCACCACTTTGAAGTGTGTTACCTCTTGCGAGCAGTGGATCATTGAAAAGTTTAGATACACTCTCAAACCCAGTTTGAGCAATAGTATCCCTCATGGTTTCTTGACACCTGGGACCACCACCTGAAGTAGTTCCTAGGGAACCAACTTCATTAGGTGTTGCCTTGGACCGGGTCTTAATGATGTTACTACTGTCGTGCTCTACTTCTCAGCTAGAAGCAGTAGTGGCAGACCTTACCAAACTGTCATCCAACTCCTTATAGACAGCCTCATGCAACATTATCACTAGGAACACTAGACTGAGGTATCTGAGTGTCCTTTCTCTTTGGCTTCCTAGGTTTTTGTTTCTTTTGAGGTTGAGGAGATGGTTGAATAATGGTGGGTGTGTGATGGGGATCAGTGGGATTTGCTGAACCTTCACCCATTTCTGCTTGTTCTTGTACCACAATTGCTTGGAATAATGGTGTTTCCCTTCCAGAAAAACCTTTCCCTACCCTTCTCATATTTCTAAATATCTTCTTAGTGTGAGAGGGTACAATATAAATTCTTTTATGACTTGACATCCCTTCAAGTTTTTGATCCAAAAAGACTTTTACAAACCTTGGATACATAAAAAATTTGCCCACATTATCCAAGTTCTTCATCATACTTTCAAAAATAAACTTTGAAAACGATGGAACTTCGGGTTTTGTTGTAAGCGAGGATAATTGCATAAGCAATAGTGCTTCTAAATCTATTCAATGCAGTTGTTTTAGACTTACGGCATTGTTAAACAATATGGAATAAGGAATTTCCATTATGAGAGAAGATTGCTTTTTGAATGAGTTTTTGTGAAACTGCTCATACCCCATAAATGCATGTTGTTCAAAGTATGGTAGCATTGGGTAGTTTTATCAACACCTTGGCATCTTCTAGTTGAAGGATCTCTTCTAACAATGGATCCAGTGATGATGTATCTTCTTTATTTCCATTAGGGCATGTAACTGTTCTTCCTCATTGATTGTTTTTGCTTTGACGGGAGACACTAACTTCATCTATGCACGGATATTGTTATATGGTATTGATTGTTTGTGGGCCCATATCTTATAGGGTTTGCATTCAGAAAATCCACAATTTGTTCAAACCCTTCACTTTCTGAAGGTTTAGATAAAAACGTGACCATGTTGTGAGTATTAGCAAACTTTAGATTCGCCATTTGTGTTGAGTTTTGATAATGAATGAAAAAATTGAGTTAGGGTTATGATTAAAAGAGTATATAAAATAGTGAAATCGATTAAATGAGTGATTGAAACCCTTAATAAGAGTTTAGAAGATTTGTAGTTATCTTGTAATGGACTCCTTGGTGTATAAAAGGAGATCCTAGGTTATGGTAGAAAAGACATCTCAATAGACACATTCATAGCTTCAAGGTAGTAAACCCTAGTACTAGACAGAGTACTCGTATTATTCATCATAATAATATTAAAGCTTTTTGGTTATATTCATTGTTCATTCTACTGCATTACAGTTTACTATTACATTGATATTCTTCTAAGTATTAAAGAGTAGATTCCGCATACTCTTTAGTATCAACAAAGTTTCTAGCATAGTTGTCTTGAATCTATCAATAAAATAACCCTTTAACAAGGTTCTACAAGATATAGTTGGATCAATAAGTGGTATCGAGCTTGTATTCTAAAAAACTTTGATCTAGAAGATATGATTTGAAGCTGCTCAGAGATAACACTACTGCTAAGCTACCAATACTCAAACTAGGTGAGTATGAGATGAGGTGATAAGAATCAAACCAGTATTCAAGGTACAAGACTATGTCTATGGGTGGTCATAAGAATGGTAACTCATTGTATTTGTACCACAAAAAACAAGGATGGTACTTCAGTTACAAAGATGTCAGTACTTGTAATTGCTGAAGAAAGACAACAGAAGGAAAGATTTGTAGGCTAGAAGGCTGATAACTCTTGGCTCTTCTTAATGGACATCAAACTTACTTGCAATCAGATGCTAAAATGATGTTGCTGCTATCGAAACACGATTTGGAGGTAATGAAAGCCACTAAAGAAAACAGAAAGACCACTTTTGGAAAGCTACATTATGTAAATTTTAGTGCATCAGCTCAGAGTCCCCTCTTGACTCTATCTTTAACAGGCTCCAAAAGATTGTTAGTAGGCTTGCAATTTTGGATGTAGTCATTACTCAAGAAGACTTAAATTCAAAATTTTTGACAAGCTTGCCTCCTGAGTGAAATACTCATGTTGTAGTCTGGATGAATAAGGCTAAAATTGAAACAATGAGCATCGATGATTTGTACAACAACTTTAAAATTATTGAACAAAGTGTAAAGAAATCTGTTGGTGCAAGTAGTGGTGCTCAAAACTTGGCCTTTATGACTGCTCCAAGCACTAGCAGTACTAATGATGTTAATACTGCTAAACCTGCATATGAAGTTAGTACTGTTAGCCCTAATGTTAACACTTCTAGTCCTCAAGTTAGTACTGCTAGCTTCAGTGATAATGTTGTGTATGCTTTCATGGTTAAGAATCCTAATGGTTCTAATCTCCTACAGCAAGACTTAAAGCTAACTCATGAAGATGATCTGAAAGCAATGGATTTGAAGTGGCAGCTCTCTCTGCTAAGTATGAGGGCAAAGAGGTACTTTCAGAGGACATGCAAGAAAATTTTCATTAATGCTAATGATACTGCTGGGTATGATAAATCCAAGGTAGAGTGTTTCAACTGTCATAAGATGGGACACTTTGCCAGGGAATGTAGAGCACCAAGGAACAAAGAGGGTCAATTTAGATGGTGTAGGTTTTGACTGGAGTGACATGAGAAGAACAGGTTCAGACAAACATGGCTCTAATGGTATTTTCAGACTCTGAGGTATACAATGATAAAACTTGCTCTAAAACTTGTCTAAAAAACAATGAAACTCTTAAGAAACAGTGTGATGATTTGATTGTTAAGCTTAATCAAACTGAATTTACAGCAGCTACTTATAAAAAAGGTTTAGCAATTGTAGAGGAACAACTTATCACTTATAGTTAGGAATGAGGTTCTATTTAGTGAAGGAAGTATGCAGTTCTTAAAAGGAAAGTAGCTCGCAAAGACAATGATATAAAATAAGTTAAAGTGAGTTTGAAAAGGTTAAGCAAGAAAGAGGGCATTGAATTTAAAATTAAGATTTGATAAATGCCTAAAAGAGCCTAAAACAAAGTTGTTAGAGAGTCTGATAAAACTGACAAAACGTAAAAAGGGTTTTGGGGGTTTTTGTTGTTCCTCTCCACCACATTCCTTTAAATCTATCTCGACCTAAAAGATTTTTTTTGATTTGTCTTATTTGGTTTGATGAATTCAAAAGACCCTGAATTCCAAAAGTTATGGTTCGGAGGATAGTAAGCAAGGAGTCTAAACAATGTTTGTGATAAAAAAATCAGATGTTTATAGGAAAAATTCTGATGATCTTTGGTAAAAGAACAAGTATCAAAATATACAAGTAGATTAAAATAACTTTGTTGAGTTACACTTATGTTAAAAAAAGAAATTATTTTCTTGATAAAAAGATAGAGTTTTTCAAACCTAAAAATCATGAAAAACCAGTTAAAAAGTCAGTTAGGTATCTAAGATGTATAGATCACAAAGTCCTAAGGGGAATCAAAGAAACTGGAATGGACAGAAGTCCAATCAACCAGGAAGTGATTTTGTGTGTATATACAAAGCCTTGCTTTATTTGTGTGATTTTTGATCAATGTGCAAGGCTCATTGTAAATACATCAAACGGAAAGGATGGTATATGGGAATAATTATTCAAGAGTGAACTACAACTATATTACCAACATAGACTACCCTAATGCTCAAAGGAACAAGGTTCCAAGAGCAGTTTTAATTGAAAAACTAGCCTAAAACCATTTAAATACTGTCAGGACAGTTAATACTACTTAATCCCAAATTAACAGTTTTTTGTGCTAACCAATGTAAACATTTTCAAAAACAAGCACAATCCAAATTGCAAGAGGCCCTATCAATCAAAAACAATATTAACCAACAAAAAGTTTACCCAAACAAATAATACTGCCAAGGCAAAAGCAGTTAATACTACTAGGCCAAAAGCAGTTAATACTGCTAGGCCACATTCAGCAGTTGTTAATGTTGTTAGGGTTAATCAGGCAAATGATGTAAAGGCCTCAACATGTTGGGTTTGGAGACCTACCAAACTTGATAGTGTATCCATCACCTTGAAGAAACACAACTACATTAATGCACGAGGTAGATCCAAGTCAGTAATGGCTTGGGTCCCCAAAGGAAACTAATTTACTATTTTATGTGCAAGGCAAGCCACAACAGGATGATACAGGATTTATTGACAGTGTATGCTTAAGGCACATAAGTGGGAACATAGCTTATCTCTCAGATTTCAAGGAATTTGATGGAGGTTATGTTACATTTGGGGGAGGAGCACATAGTGGTAGAATTTCTGGTAAAGGAACACTTAAAACTGATAGCCTTGATTTTAAAGATGTATCTTTGTCAATGAGTTAATTTCACCTGTTTAGTGTATCACAGATGTGTGACAAAAAGATCTATGTCCTTTTTACTGTCACTAACATGGTCTTGTCTTATCTCTAATTTTAAGTGGCCTGTTGAAAGTCAGTTACTTTCTTAATTTCCTAGAAAGGACACATGCTAGTTTTGATATGAAGAACATTGTTCCTAAAGAGAGTTTAACTTGTCTTGTTGCAAAGGCTACATTAGATGAATCAATGCTTGGCATAGGAGGCTTGATATAATTAACTCTTAAGAATATAAAAAGCTTGTTAAGGATATCTTGTAATTGCCTACAAAACATTTTGAAAATGACCAAACCTGTGTTGCTTGTCTTAAAGGGAAGCAACACAGAGCTTCTTGTAAGTCCAAAGTTCTGAATCCAATTACTAAGCCTTTGTTTATGCTTCATATGGATTTGTTTGGTCCAACCTTTGTGAGTAGTTTAATGCATAAGAAGTATTGCTTAGTAGTCACTGATGATTATAGCAGGTTTACTTGGGTTTTCTTTTTAACAACTAAGGATGAAACCAGTGAGATTCTCAAGAACTTTATCAAAGAAATAGAAAACCTAGTGGATAAGAAAGTGAAAATAATCAGGAGTGATAATGGAACAGAATTTAAGAATAAAGTTATGGATGATTTTTGTAGAGAAAAAGGTATTAAGAGGGAATACAGTGTAGCCAGGACTCCTCAGCAAAATGGTGTGGCTGAGAGGAGGAATAGGACACTAATTGAGGCTGCTAGAACCATGTTAGCTGACTCTAAGTTACCTACCACATTTTGGGCTGAAGCAGTTAGTACTGCTTGCTATGTACAGAATAGGGTCTTAGTAGTCAAGCCTCATAACAAGACACCTTATGAACTTTTTAGAGGTTTTAAACCAGCTCTAAGCTTTATGAGACCATTTGGATGTCATGTTACCATTCTTAATACTTTAGACAATTTAGGCAAGTTTGATGGCAAAAGTGATGAAGGTTTCTTTGTTGGATATTCTTTGAGTAGTAAAGCTTTTAGGGTATACAATACTAGAACTAGGAAGGTAGAAGAAAACTTGCATATTGAGTTTTTAGAGAATAAGCCTATGATAGAAGGGAATGGTCCAAAGTGGCTGTTTGATATTGATTCTCTAACCCAATCTATGAATTATGTACCAGTAGCTGCAGGTACAATCACTAATGAATCTGTAGGTACACAAGGAGAACTTAATGCAGGTACATCTACACAGAAAGAAGAAATCAGTCAAGATTGCATTGTGATGCCAATTTGGAAAGATGCTTCATACTTTGATTCACCTTCCAAAGATGTTGGTAATGTTGAACCAAAATCTGCTACTAATGATCAAAAGCAGGTTGAAGATGGTCCACATAATGAGAGTGATGAAAAAGATAAGTCTGATGATGATAGCAGTCCTAAGGAAGTTAATACTGGTCATTTTAAACTTAATACTGTTGATCCATCAGTTAATACTGCTAGTTCATCTGATCCAGATAGCCTCAAAGACATGTTCACAATGGCAGCTAGTCATACACTTGAAGCCACTCATGTTGAGTTCTTCAGTGTTGAAGATGAACCAGAAGTTGATTTGGGGAACATCCTTAATTCTTATATATTTCCAACCACTCCCAATACAAGAATTTATAAAGATCACCCAATTAAAAATGTGATTGGTGATGTGAAGTCATCTGTTCAGACAAGAAGAATGACAAAACCTACTTCTAAACAAGGGTTTCTCAGTGCTGTATATGAACAGAAAACACATGATACCCTGAATACTTGTTGGGATTCTTGATTTGATGAGACAAAGTGAATAAAAGAATGAAACAAGATGGAAACAAGAAGGACCAAAATTGTCATCATGAAGTTCTACAAGATGTAGAAGAAAATAAAGATTTGGTCAAAATAAGATAAGAATGAATATTAATGAGAAGATAATTAATTGATTCTCTTATTAATATATTAATTAGTTTCCTTGTAAGCCTAGGACTCCTTATGCTATAAAAGGAGGTCTAGGCATTTAGAAAAATCAATCTAGAAACATAGAGTCGACTGATGAGAGTCGAATAGTAAAGGGGTGTGTGTGTATACCATAGTTAGTAGTTAATTAGTAATAGACATATTATAGATGTCTATGTAGTAGTTAGTAACCCCAAGTTATAGTTGGGGTAATAGGAAAATCATTTGAATGAAAAACCTTGTTTGATAATATTGTTTTCTTATTATTCCGCTGTGCATTCAATATTGTCTGTAAAACTATCCTAGATGAGTTAAACGATTCTCAACATGTGGTATCAGAGCCAGTGGGCTCGTGATCTAGGATGTTATAAGGTTTATGTACTGAATTTTGTGAAGAAAAGATGTATTGGATCTTGGTGGCTCGTGTTGAATTACTAAACCTTTTTATTAGGTTTTCATTATAGTCACTACTATGGGATCTGGTGCGTTACATGTTTTTATATCATTCTGATTCGGAAAGGATCCAAGGTGTTACTAGTGATGGTGAGTCACCCACATGGGTGATGATGAACCCTAGTAGCACATGATGTGTACGTAATAGCAGTCGTGTTGGCTGGTTTTATGGAGAAAAATGAAACCCTAATTTGTATTAGGGATTTCTTCAAAAAATATTAGTACTGCTTATGATAAAAGAAGGAGGTTTATACTGGTGATGGACGTGGTTCGTGTGTTCATGATCCAAGTTTGTATAGGTCATGGATCAATTGTTCTTGATGATGGATTCGGCTTCTATGGTATATTATTCTGATCATCATCATTCAGTAAGGGTTAACAGGTGCGATGTGATGCTACACATGGCTTATTTTTAGATCATGTGCTTGTTCTTGGTAATGGTTTATCCGACTCAAGAAACCCTAAATTTGTTAGGGTTATGCTCGTCAATGATCCAATATAGATGATCACAAGATCATCATTATTTTCTTGTTCATTGATTTTATGATCTGTTCATGACCTTTTATGAAGAAGAAGTCATGTGTGTATGCTCGATGATGATTGTGGATGAAGCCACAAACTCTAGTTTCATATTAGAGTTTTTAACTGATGTGATGTTCGTTTAATGAAGGGATAAGAGAAGTCGTATTTGGTTTTGAATCATACATGATGTGTTGTGCCTGTTTCGTTTGCTGAAATGGTATGTGCTTAATTACACATACCTTTTTCCATTAAAAACGGACTTAAATGACTAAAAACGTACCAAAAATACACTGTATTTGTATGTTTTGCATTTGTATTGTGCAGGAAACGGATATCACACAAAAGGACGAAAAACAAAGGCAAAAACGACAAAACTAAGCACAGAATGGAAAAGTGTGAAAAGACGAAGTCAAATCGAAGCCAAAAGTCAACCAAGTCAAAAAGTCAACAGGAAAGTCAACCCCGACAAAGTCAAAGTCAACACAAAGGAGAAATATACAACTTAAAGGGACTAAAATCTGCCAAAAACCCTCAAATTGTATTACCAAGAATAAAAAGAAAAGGCGCTACATTTGCAATTTACTGAAAATATAACTCTAGGGGCCAAAACTGCCAAACCCCTAGAGTTGTATTAAAAAGGGACGAATTTTGCAATCAATATATATAGGTTGAGGGGGCATTTCTGCCAAACCCTCAAACCTATATCACCACAAGGACCAAGTTTGCAATTAACTATATAACCATGAGGGGGTGATCCTGCTAAGTCCCCAAAACATTAACCCCACAAGGACGTTTACTGCAATGTCACTTTACACCTTGGAGGGCCAATTGTGCCAATCCCCAAAACAATTCACCCCTGCACCCTTTAAACCCAGATAAACCTTATCCCCCATTTTTCCCGCCATGACCAAAACCCAAAACCTGCTACTTTTCTCCCCTTTTACCTGCAACACCGAATTACACAGGATAAAACCTTTTCCCCCCATCACATGATGCCTTGCCACTGTGGCAATCCCAAGCTGTTTAATTGGACAACAAGATGAAGGGTTAAGATGATTTGTTTGGTCTCCAAGAAAGATTAAAGGCCAGGATTATGTTTGGTTTGCTCTCACATAACTAACACAACAAGCACACAAGCAAAGAAGCTCAGCTGCCTATAAAAAGAAGACAGAGAAGACCATGTAGAAGGAGAGAGTAATATGAGTGTAACTTGTTTTAATTTACTTTTCCCAGCTTATTTTACTTATTTGTAATTTAAATTCAAGTTTTGTACCATACTTTCAAGATTAATGCAATTTACATTTTATCAAGTTATTTCAATCTCTGTCCTTTAAAACTTATTGCTCTCAAGTTATTTTTATGTTCACAAACCATTCTACAAGCTCTCTTAAGCTTACAAATTCTGTTTCACTCATAAAAGTTTTTACAAAAGTTTGTGTGAGATTACTGTTCCATATATAAAAGCTCGGTTATGCTATTTGGGTAAAAAGCCAATACTGGATGGGCTTAGGGGATTAATAAGCTACATAAGAAGCTCTTTTGAGCTTTTGGTTCACTCAGTTTAAGCCAAGGACAAAGGTTCTCTCTCTCTCCCTTTTACTAATTTTCTAGCTCAACTCCATTTTCAGCTTAATTACTGTTTGATTAATAAATTGCTTATTAGTGCTTATTTCATGTTCCCTTTAGCTTATTTGTTGTTATTTCATCTTGGGTTATAACTGTTTTCTCATAAGTTACCTTAAATTAGCTTGTTTTAGTTTAAATATGCAAATTCTGTTTTTAAGGGGGTGTTTGGGATGAGGAGGTTAAATGGGTCAAAATAGTTGTAAACTGTCTTGGGTCATTGATCTAAATTTGTCAACCCTTTTTAAGTTATTTTAAGCTGAATTTAATGGTCCTTTAAGTTTAAAATCAAGTTTTTAGGTGGTGTCTACATGTTCCTTGAATCTGAGCTGTTGAAATTTTCTCAAACTGTCTCATTTTGATTATGATTAAAATGTAGTTTTTAAGGTGTGGTTCATGTTCCATTTTGTGTTACAATGCAGTAGGATAGGAAGTATTTAAGTAAGCATATGCCATTTGTAGTTTGATATCAAACCTGTCAAGTGCATGTTCAGTTGTAGAATTTTTAAGAAGACCATTATTCAAGCTAAATTATAGATAAGTTAATAATAGTTTTAAGTTTTGAGGTTTGTTTGCACAATTTCTTTGAAGTTTGAATTTTATCTGTTTTAACTTAAATTGAACTTTGTACTGATTTTTCTAGCTTATTCATGACCCTGCAAAAGCTCATTTGCCTTTCAATCAGAAAAACCAAAGATAGTGCAATCTTTGTAAACAGCCATTTTCAATTAGTCCTTTTATAGCTTATTTAAGTTTCAAAATAGTTTTTGATTCTTGATTTAGATAGTATTTAGTATAGTCTTTTATATTTTATAAGTCATGTTGCCATAATATTCTGTTTAGCAGCTTATAATTAAGCTCAAAAATGCCTATTTGGTCTGTTTGTCTAGCAGTTATAGCCTAATTTGTCATTTGCTTATTTAAGCTTTTTCAGCATGTTTTCTTTGCTAAATCTTGTTGCTTAATGATTATTAGATATCTTTGAATTATCTGTGTTTAGCTTCTTAGTTTCTTAATGAGCTTATTGAGTTTTCAAAAAGCCTGGCAGTACTAACTCCAAGTTAGGACTGCTGAGCTTCTTTGAGCTTATTCAGCTTATTTAGTGTGCTAAATTTTGATCCTGATAGCTTATTAGATTTAGTCTTTTATTTGTTTTGCTTATTTCCTTTTAAATTTTTGCTTATCAATCATAAAAAGCTTAAAAAGTTAGCCATTTAGTGCTTTTGTCAATTTTAGCATTCTGCCACCCCTTTGTAGCTTGTTTCTGGCTTAATAATAAGATTTCATAAAAAGTTTTAGTTTTAAAATTTGCTTATTTATAGCCGTACTTTAAGTTTGTAAAATAAAATTTAAAAAAAATGTTTTATAAAAAGAGGAGGCCACAGGTTTCGAACCTGTGACCTCCCCTTTGCAAAGTGAACGCCTCACACACACACCACCAAACCAACTGCCCTTGGGTCTTTCACATGTTAGTCTTTGCCATATTTAATTGTTATACACATTTAGGCAGTTAAGCTTAATAAGCTTTTGTGGCTTATTTCCAGCTTAATCAAATAAGCTGGTTTCCTTGTTTTATTTTTCTTAGATCCTTTATAACTTAAAATAATTTTTGTAATTTTTTCAGGTTTTTATATAATCGTTTAATATTTTTAATAATTTAATTAGATTAAAACAGTAAATAAATCATAATAAATAGAAAAATAATCAAAAAAATATAATTCTTTTTTTTTTAAAAATTTCTTTTATTGTATATTTTCTAGGAAAAATAAATTTACATATGTAGGGTCATTTTCGCAAAGTTTCACTTTTTAAAGAACGGGATTCGTTCCCGTTTTTGTTTTGACTCATTTTTGGTCTTAACTAACTCCGTTTTCGATCTAGTTTTTTTTTAAAACTTCGTTTTTAGTCACTTAGAACCCTTTTTAAGTGAAAAATTCATTCTAGGGTTTAAATTGTGTAATTTAGGTTTTTGACCCTCATTTTTCGTACCCGTTTTAGATTTTAAGTTATATAGCTTTCGTTTTTAGGTTTTCTTTCGTTTTTGCATATTTAATTTGTAGTAATAGAAAACCAATCATAACTTTGTCATATTCAAACATCAATCATCAATCCGTCATTCGATTTTCAATTGCACACCTCGTTGGGACATAACGACCCGGGAAATCAAACTTTCGGAAACATATATATTTTAGTTTGAGAATTCTTAACCAATCCTTGGCTAAAGGTAATTGGTTGATTATTTTCCTATATTATTATATATATACTATTGACAAATCATGAAACAACAACAGCAACAATGGATGATGTGTGTTCATACGTGATGTTTGTGGGATATTGAAACCCTAATCCCTATATGAATTCTTATATATGTATGTGCTGTCAGTCAACATGATTGGCTCAAAGTGAGATATGCTGCTCGGATTTAAAGATATTAAGGGTTCTTTGTGTTTAGTACTGCCAGAAGAATTAACTTAGTACTGCTCGTTGTTGGTTAGTACTGCCAGAATTGCAATAGTTTGGTGACGATTTAGTAACAGTTATAGTGTCACAAAAGGCATAGGAGTAAGGAGTTAACAGATCAACGATGGTTCAGCAACAGTTAAATGTGTCACTAATAGTGTGGGATGAAGGAGTCAAGTGATTTGTGACAGTTTAGCGACGGGTTAGTAACAGAATAAAGTTTCGCTATATGGAGTACGTTAGTACTGTTGCGTTTGGATTTTAATACTGCCAGAGTCGTCCGACAAAGCAGTTTGTACTGCTAGGCTTGTTTGATATCGGACAGTACTTGGTTTTCGGATGGATTTGGATCTCGATCAGAACTATTTTTCAAGTAGTTTATTCTTTTTGATTTTATGGCTCGGTTTGGAGATTATTTGAAGATGTGATTACGAAGACAGTTGATTATTGTTTATTTAATGTTGTAGTTGGGTTTCACAGGTGCGTGTCTTATCATATCTTAAAGTATAGTTTTGCAGGTTATGACTTTAAAGATAACTTGTTCGTGCTTAAATGGTGTTGACGAAGACTTGTCAAAGTCTAGCAAAGGTGTGTGATTTTTTTATGGTGCTCAATGCTCACATTTGCTATCACTTAGTATTTTCCATTTTAAGCTTATTTTACTGTTCATTTGCTTATTTATGCTTTTCCTGCTTATTTATGTTTCTTAATGCTTATGTGTCTTTGATGATTGCTTGTTTGTCCTTTATTTGAGTATTTACCTAAAACTGCCTTTATTTGCTTCTTAAGTGCTTATTGCTTATTTGCTTGTTTTATTGCTTAAACCTGTGTTTTTTGTGCTTTTTATTTCTTAATACTAGTTGTTTATTATCTGTTTTCTATAATACTTGCTTAACCCTTCATAAATCAGCCTTAAAAAGTGATTTTAAAAGTTAAAGGGGTGTTTGGGTCAAGGGTGCAAAGTGGGTCCTTTTGTGTACAAAACCATTTGGGTCACCCAGCTTACTTTGACAGCTATTTTAAGTTGGTTTTGATTTGTTTTCATTAGTTTTTAAGGTCTTAAAATTGGTTTTCAAGTTTTTCAAAAGTGTCATTTGAAACTGTGGTGACAAACAGCTTCATAAGCTCGTATTTGAATTAGCTTTTAAAATCATCTTTTGAGTCTTGTTGTTGTGTCCTTTTATAGTCTCAAATGCAATAGTCAAGTCTTCTTTTGGTTTACATTTGTTTTGTTAAAATCTGTCAACTTTTTTTTATCAAATGTCCTTTGGTAAAACTGCCCCTTTTTCATTTCCAAATTTCAGTCATTTAAAAGTGTTTTTAGCTCTTGAGCTTATGAGAATAAGCTCATTGGTGGACAATCTCCATCTGTCTTCACTTAGTTTTTATTTTTAAGCTTGTTTTCCAGCTTATTTTGCAGCCTGCAATAAGCCCTTTCTTTTCTTTTAAAAACCAAGTCAACATATGTTGACTGGTCAGCCTCTTTGACAAGCCCTTTTCATAGCTTATTTTTATTTCAAATTGTTTTCTTTTTTGCTTATTTTAGAAGCCCCTAGGATAGGCTTTTTAGGGGTATAAGCCCCTAAGCCATAAGGATCACTTAAGGTGCTTAAAAATAAGCCCAAAAGTGACCCCTAAGGCTGTTTGCCTGCTGTTTTGCCCCTTTGCTTATTTGTTGATTTAAGCTTTTCTGCTAGTTTTTGTGTGCTTATTTGTACTTAGGCTAGCTTATTAGGTATAGTGTGATATCTTAGTTTGCTTATTTCTGTCTTTTACTTGCTTATTTTGCCCCTCAAAGCTTAACAGATTTCCTTTTATATACTTAGTGTAAAAAAGGTGATTCTGCCACATTCATTTGCTTATTTTTCAGCTTATTTTAAGTTTTTGCAAAAAAGTCTCTTTTTTATATTTGCTTATTTTTGTCTGCTTTACAAGTTTTTATAAAAAAAGAAAAATATATTTTTTTTTTAAAAAGGGAGGCCAAGGATTCGAACCCTGGACCTCCCCCTTGCATACTCAACACCTCACATACACATTCTGCTACCAAAACGCCCTTGGGTCTTTTTCATTTTATGTTTGCACAATTTATTATTTAAGACTTGTTTTCCCTTTTTAAGCCATAAGCCTTTTTTGCTTATTACCAGCTTATTCCAATAAGCTGGTAAGCTCGTTTTAATTTTCTTAAATCAAGCACCTCTCAAAGTATTTTCCACATTTTTTTTAGATTTTTCCAAAATCATTTACTATTTTTAATCATTTTTTCTTTATAAAACTGTTTTTAATTCATTATAAATTATTAAAAAGTCAAAAAAATATCATTCTTTTTTAGTAAATTTTATTTTATCATTTTGCACTTAGGGAAATTAAATTTGCTTTCGTAGGGTTATTTTTGCAAAATTTGAGTTTTCAAAGAACGGGATTCGGATCCCGGTTCTCGTTTTTAGGTTTTAATCGCTTTTAGCCTTCGTTTTAGGTTTCCCTTTATTCGTTTTTGCATTTTAATTGTAGAAATTAGAATTAGGAATCCAACTCAAAAAATTTTAACCATTCAAACGCGCGATCACAAACGTAATCCGATTTTCAATTCGCACCTCGTTGGGAGAACGACCCGGGGGATTTTTGATATCACTTTGGTCAAAAAGTAAATTCTAAATCTCCTTGTAATTCTTACTATACTATACTATAATTGAATTATAATCTTTAAATTATCCTTATATATTTATTATATTTATTATAATTTATATATACAAAAAGGTTAGTTTTAAGACTATATCAATATACATTTTTGTTTCATAGCTTCAAGGTTATAAACCCCAGTACTATACAGAGTACTGTTATAGTGTTTTAATAAATATTGGAGCTTTTTAGTAATATCATTGTTCATACAATTCACTGTTTCATTTATATTCTTCTAAGTATTAAATAGTAGATTCTGCATAATCTTTAGTATTTACAAAGTTTCTACCATAGTTATCTTGGATTTATCCAAAGTAACTTAAAAAGTAACTTAATCTTTACAAGCTAAAGAATAGATCTTAAGTTGGGATCAACAAGAATACTGCTAGGCCAAATTCAGCAGTAGTTAATGCTGTTAGGGAAAATCAGGACAATGCTGTTAAGGCCTCAGCATGTTGGGTTTGGAGACCTACCAAACTTGATAGTGCATCAATTACTTTGAAGAAACATAATTATATTGATACACGAGGTAGATCCAATTCAGTGATGGCTTGGGTCCCTAAAGGAAACTAATTTCCTTATTCTATGTGTAGTGTCATTCACAAAAGGAGTTAGAAGATCAAGGTTATGTTGACAACGGGTGCTCAAGGCACATGACAGGGAACATGTCCTATCTCACAGACTTCAAGGAATTTGATGGAGGATATGTTGCCTTTAGGGGAGGAGCCAAAGGAGGAAAAATTACTGGTAAAGGAACAATTAAGACTGATAAGCTTAATTTTAAGGATATGTACTTTGTCAAGGAGTTAAAGTTTAACCTTTTTAGTGTCTTACAAATGTGTGACAAAAAGAACAGTGTTCTTTTTACTGACACTGAATGTTTTGTTCTGTCTCCTAACTTTAAGTTAGCTGATGAGAGTCAGGTTTTACTTAAAGTTCCTAGAAAGAACAATATGTACAGTGTTGATATGAAGAACATAGTTCTTAAAGAGAGCTTAACTTGTCTTGTTGCAAAGGCCACTCTTGATGAATCAATGCTATGGCATAGGAGGCTAGGTCATGTAAATTTTAAAACTATTAATAAACTTGTTAAGGAAAATCTTGTGAAAGGTTTACCTTCAAAAAGTTCTGAAAATGACCAGACTTGTGTTGCATGTTTAAAGGGGAAGCAACACAAAGCCTTTTGTAAGTCCAAGATTCAAAACTCTATTACTCAGCCTTTATTTATGTTGCATATGGACTTGTTTGGTCTAACCTTTGTGAGCAACTTAATGAATAAGAAATATTGTCTAGTTGTCACTGATGATTATAGTAGATTTACTTGGGTTTTCATTTTAGTAACTAAGGATGAGACCAGTGGCATTCTTAAGAGCTTTATTACTGAGATAGAAACTCTAGTTGATAAGAAAATAAAGATAATCAGGTGTGACAATAGAACTGAGTTCAAGAATAGAGTTACGAATGAGTTTTGTAAAAAGACAAGGATTAGGTAGGAATATAGTGTAAGCTAGAAACTCCTCAGCAACATGATGTTGCTGAGAGGAAATAGGACCCCCCCCCACTAATTGAGGCTGCTAGAACCATGTTAGCTGATTCTAAGTTACCTACTACATTTTAGGCTGAAGCAGTTAATACTGCTTGCTATGTGCAAAATAGAGTACTAGTAATTAAGCCTCGTAATTAGACCCCTTATGAACTGTTTAGAGGTAGAACACCTGCTTTAAGCTTTATGAGACCATTTGGGTGTCATGTTACCATTCTTAATACCATAGATCATTTAGGCAAGTTTGAGGGAAAAGCTGATGAAGGATTCTTTGTTGGATACTCTATGAACAATACGTCATTTAGGGTATACAACATTAGAACTAAGAAAGTAAAAGAAAACTTGTATATTGAGTTCTTGGAGAATAAGCCTATTATTGCAGGTGATGGACAAAAGTGGCTATTTGATATTGATGTGCTAACAGAATCAACGAATTATGTGCCAGTTGTTATAGGTACAAACTCTAATGATTTTGCAGGTACAAAAGATCGTATTGATGCAGGTCAATCTAGCATGGAGACATGATCTAGCCAAGACTGCATTTTGATGCCACTGTGGAAAGATGGTTCACTACTTGATTCTTCTTTAAAGAAATCTGATGATGATGAATCACAACCTTCTAGTGATGCTGAAAAGAAGGTAAATGAAGGTCCAAGTAAAGAATGTGGAATTGATGTTCAAGAGAGACCTAAACATGAAAACAGTACTAAAGATGTTAATACTGTTGGACCAACTATTAATACTGCCTGTTCAAATGTTAATACTAATAGTCCGAATATTAATATTGTTAGTCCAACAGTTAATACTGTTAGGTCTAGTGGCTATCAAACTTGTCCAGACATGCCTACTTTAGGAGATAATGCTACACTTAAATCCACTTATAATGATTTCTTTAGTGATGAATCTGACATGAGAAATTTAAATAAAATAGAAGTGGATATGAGTAACATCACTAACACATATCTAGTTCTTTCTACTCCAAATACAAGAATCCATAAAGATCATTCATTTGGTAATGTGATTGGTGATGTGCAGTCTAGTGTTTCAGACAAGAAGAATGACAAAACCTACTTCTGAACAAGGGTTTCTTAGTGCTGTATATGAACAGAAAACACATGATACCCTGAATACTTGTTTATATGCTTGTTTCTTATCACAGATTGAACCCACAAGCATTGCTAAAGCTCTATCTGATTCATCTTGGGTGGAAGCAATGCAGGAAGAACTTCTGCAATTCAAACTCTAACAGGTTTGGATTCTTGTAGATTTACCTATTGGTAAGAGGGCCATTGGAACAAAATGGGTCTTCAGAAACAAGAAAGATGAAAGAGGGAATGTGATTAGGAATAAAGCAAGGTTGGTTGCACAGGGTCATAGACAAGAAGAAGGTATATACTATGAAAAAGTTTTTGCTCCTGTGGCAAGAATTGAGGCAATAAGATTGTTTTTAGCCTATGCTTCTTTTCTGGGGTTTCTGGTATATCAAATGGATGTGAAGAGTGCATTCTTATATGGAACTATTAAGGAAGAGGTTTATGTTACTCAACCACCAGGATTTAAAGATCCTAACAATCCAGACAAAGTTTACAAGGTGGTCAAGGCACTTTATGGGTTGCATCAATCACTAAGAGCATGGTATGAAACCTTAGCTAACTATCTGTTGGGCAATGGGTTTAAAAGAGGGAAAGTAGATCAGATATTGTTTATCAAGAAGCAAAAAGGAGATATTTTGCTTGTACAGGTCTATGTTGATGACATTATCTTTGGCTCTACAAACAAGGAACTGTGTACTGGATTTAAGAAGCTTATGAAGGATAAGTTTCAGATGAGTTATATGGGATAACTTACTTTCTTTCTAGGATTACAAGTACAACAAAAGGAAGATGGAATTTTCATCATCCAAGATAAATATGTAGATGAGATTTTGAAGAAATTCAACTACACTGATATGAAGTCTGCTTCTACTCCAGTTGATTTGTAAAAGCCTTTAGTCAAAGATAGAGATGCTAATGATGTTGATGTACATCTCTATAGATCTATGATTGGGTCCTTGATATATCTTACAACATCTCGACCAGATATCATGTTTGCAGTATGTGCATATGCCAGATTCTAAGTTACTCTAAAGACATCACATCTCTTAGCTGTAATGAGAATTTTTAGATATTTGAAAGGCAAACCAACTTTAGGCCTTTGGTATTCTAGAGATTCTCCATTTGAACTAGTTGCTTATACTGATAGTGACTATGCTGGAGCCACTCAAGATAGGAAGTCAACAACTGGAGGTTGTCAGTTTTTAGGAAACAGGTTGATATCTTGGCAGTGCAAGAAGCAAACTGTGGTTGCCACCTCTACAACTGAAGCTGAATATGTGGCTGCTGCTAGTTGCTGTGGACAAGTACTCTGGATTCAAAACCAATTACTGAATTATGGGTATAATTTCATGAATACTATGATTTACATTCATAATAACAGTACTATCTGCATTATGGAAAATCTTGTTCAACATTCTAAAACAAAACATATAGAGATTAGACATCATTTTATAAGAGATTGCAATGCTAAAAAGTTAATTCAAATGGTTAAAATTGATACTGAACATAATGTTGCAGATCTTCTTACAAAAGGTTTTGATGCTAGAAGGTTTCAGTACTTGGTCTCAAGTATTGGAATGCTTAAATCTTAATGTTTAAATCTCTTTATGTCTTTGTAAAGTTTTGTAAAGGATTAGTACTGTTAGATGTATCCATTAGTACTGCTAAGTATAACTAGTACTGTCAGTTATACTTAATACTGTTAGTTAAAACTGCTAGTCAAAATTAATACTGCTAAACAAGAAAATGCTTTGGATTGTGTTTTTCTTGGTTTTGGACTAACACTTGCAGGATAAGCAAGCAGTATAATTAAATTTGATGATACCAATTGTGAAGTTTGCTATAAGAGATACTGCTGATTGTTGACCTCTGAAGTATTATTTACGGGGAGGTTTAACATTTCTTAACTTTTATTCATAGGTTATGAATAAATATGGATCCTCATGAATTCTCACATGTCTATCTAGTCGTTTCTAGCTTGCTTGTGATGGATAGAGGCATGCTGTTGTATAATTATTAAAGACAGAGTTAAAACTGTTAAGGAATATATTAATACTGCTAAATATAATTAGTACTGCTAGTTATACTTAAGACTGCTAGCTAAAACTGTTAGTCATGATTAACAGTGTCATGCAAGTCAAAAAGAGGTCGGGACACTAAGGTACCTCAGTCTAGTGGTCCCCCTGAAAAAGGTTGGTGATGAGGCTATCCATAAGGAGTTGGGTGACAAAATGAAAAGGGCTGCCACTACTTCTTCTAGCTTAGAAGCAGAGCAGGAAAGTGGTAACATCAATAAGACCCAATCCATGGCAACACTTAATGGATCAAGTTCTTAGGGAATTAGTTCAGGTAGTGGTCCTAGGTGCCAAGATAACATATTGGGGGGGGTGTAGATGCTCAAACTAGGTTTGAGACTACATCTAAATAGTTTAATGATCCACCTCTCTTAAGAGGTTACACACTTGGAAGTGGGGAGGACAATAAGAAACTATTAGAATTGATGGAAAATTGTACAAAACTGTGTGAAATTGGTGAGAAAAAGAATAGAGAGATTTAGTGAGCTGAAAAACAGACAGAGAGTTTGTGTGATAAAAAACAGAAAGAGTGAATTGGTGAGCAAAAAGAATTGAGAGATAATGTGATAAAAACAGAAAGAGAGATTGTGAGAGTCAAAATTGGTGATGGAAAAGCTTTTTGGGCAAAATTGAAGTTAAAACTGGTCTCTCCATGTTTTAGTACTGCTGGGCTTAGAGTTAGTACTGCTAGGGTAATTTAGTACTGCTGGGTGACCGTTAGTACTGTTTGGGCCATAACATAATTTCCTTCTCTAAATATAGCCGTTGTGAAATATCCGCCAACTACTTCGTCTATAGGTTTAACTAATTGGAGAATTCATGATCTTTTTATAAACATAAGATTTCTTCAAGATAAGTACAAATCTTATTCAGTCGGTGAAATTTTAAAACCTTCAAAACTCTCTCTTATCTCAATTAACTCTACTAAACACTCATACTCCCTCCCGTGACCATAGCCCATATCCTTAATTCACTTTCTATTCATCAAATGGCGAGTTTAGAATTTTGCAAAAAGCACAACATGGTTGCCTACTTAGAGAAGTCAGAAGGAAGTGAGGAGTTTCATCAAATCATTGATTTTCTAACTGCAGGTCACATCAAGCATGCCCTCACTGAATGCCCAACCCTTTATGCTTCTCCTATAGAAATTTTTTGGCAAACTACTGCTTTGAGCACAACTGAGGATGAAGTCAGGGGAATCACTGCTACCATAGATAGGAAGGTCAAGGTATTTGTTTCTGAGGCCTCTATTGGAAGACATCTCAAGCTTGAAGATTCTGCTGGTATTAGCTCACTCCTTACTGTAGAAATTTTTGAGCAACTGGCTCTCATGGGGTATGCAATCACTTCTAATAGCCTAACTTTTCAAAAGGGACATTTTTCCCCTTAGTGGAAATTCTTCATTCATATCATTCTCCACTGTTTGAGTCCTAAGAAGACTGCTTGGGAGCAGTTTAGTAGTAATATAGCTACTGCTATCATTTTCCTGGCAACTAACCATGCCTTTAACTTTTCCAACTTATTCTTTGAGGCTATGGTAAAGAACTTAGATAGTAAGTCAACGTTTTTGATGTATCCCAGATTCATTCAAATCTTTTTGAACAAACAAAAGAGAATACTTTTCCTTCATAAGAAAACCTTTCCTACTCCTACCCTTACACAAAAACTGTTCAGTAATATGAAAAGGGATTCCAAGGGATATTTTGGGGTGGACATTCCACTATTTCTAACCATGCTCACTACACCTTAGTCATCTCCTTCCAGAATAACATCTTCACCATCCTTATCACCTCAAACACATCCATTAACCTCAAAACCACCATCTACACCACAATCTAACCAAACTACACCTGTTACTGAGGAGGCTGCTCTAATGCCCCATGAATCACCTCTCCAAAGTGTTCACTCACTTGGACATGATGAGGGTAGTTTATCACTTAATGAATTGACGATTCTCTGTACCTCACTGTCCAATAAGATTGAAAGCTTGAAGTCTGAATTAAAGCAAACAAAATAGACCTATAATGCTGCTCTTACAAAGCTGATCAAAAAGGTGAAGAAGCTAGAGCAGACAATCAAGATAAGCCAAGCTAGGAGGAGAGCCAAAGTTGTCATTTCTAATGCTGAGGAAGATGAGGAGGATCCTTCCAAACATGGGAGGAGTTTGATTGAAGAACTGGACTTGGATGCTAGAATTTCTTTGGTACCTACACATGCTGTAGATTAGGGGAGGATTAATGATACTCAGATTGATGATACTTAGATTGATGATCAACCTGAAGAGAAATTAGGTGTTTTTAGTGCAGCTACAACTCTTACAGATGCAACTAGAAGAAGATAAAGTGTTGAAAATGTTCAAACTTACACCAGAAGAAGTAGATTAGTTAGTACTGCTGATGTTAGCACTGCCAGTGAATTGGGTAGTACTGCTGGTATAAAAGTAAAGGATAAAGAAAAAGCAATTATGCAAGAATCTGAGCCTTTAAAGAAAATCAAAAAGAGAGTTCAAGTTCAATTGATTGTTGATGAGGAATTAGCTAAGAAGGTGTTTGAGGAAGAACAAGCTAAGTTCAAGGCAGAACAAGAACAAGAGAAGTCTGATTTTGAAACAGCTCTTTAATTGCAAAAATAGTTGGATGAAAGAGAAGAAGTTGTAGCTCAAGCTCATGATATTGATTGGAGTGATCATGCTGTGCTAAGATATCAAACTCTTCAGAATAGACCTTTCTCTATAGCTGAAGTAAGGAATAACATGTGTATGTATTTGAAGAATCAAGGAGGATATAAGCTGAGTCATTTCAAGGGAATGAGCTATGAAGATATTAGACCTATATTTGAAAGAGTATGGGATCAGAATCAAGCTTTTGTACCTAAGGATTCTGAGATTGAAGAGGAAGTAATGAAGAGATCTAGATTTGATCTTCAATAAGAATCTGTTAAAAAGGATGAAGCTTCAAGTTTTGTTCAAAAGAAACCAGCTAGAAGAAGTAGAAACAAATCACTTGTTGGGAAAAGAAGAAGAGAAACTCATAGTGAAAAAAGTGCTAAGAAACAAAAGCTAGAAGATGATACTGAGAAAGAAGAACTTCAAGTTTACCTGAACATTGTTTCAGAAGATGAAAGTCTTAATATTGAATCATTGGTAACAAAGTATCCAATAGTTAACTGGGAGACACAGATTCTAGCAAATGATAAATACAATTATCAAATCAAAAGAGCAGATGGAAGTGTTAAACATTACAAGATATTTAGTGAAATACTTTATGATTTTGATAGGCAAGATGTGCTAGAATTATACAGATTGGTTAAGGAAAGATTTCAGACAGCAAGTCTAGAAGGTTATGACTTATTGCTTTGGGGAGATCTGAAGAAAATGATTGAACCAAATGAAGAAGATGAAATATGGAAAAATCAACAAGACTAGAATCTAATAAACTAGAAGTTACATAATTTTTGTGGAGTTCATGTACTTTTAATGCATACTGGTTTTGTGATTCACACGATGGTAGAAAAGAAATATCCTTTGTCACAAGATACACTTTCAAAAATGTTGAGTAGAAGGCTAGAAATTGATCATCAAAGTGAATGAGCTCATCAGGTTTGTCAAGTCACAAGTACAGCAGTAGAAAAGTGTTTGGAAGCATCCTTAGCAGACTAGGCTAGAAGATTTGATTCAGACTAAACTTGAGATTTGAAGGTAAATCACAAGTTTAGGGGAGGATTGTTAGAAATAAATCTTCACAAGATAGTACTTCTAGTTCAAGAACTTAATACTACTCAAGATATAACTAACAGTACTAACTAGGTTAGTACTGCCAGAAGAAAAGTTAGTACTGCCAGTACTGAACTTAATATTGCTAGAAGACTTAGTACTGCTGCATGAAGATTACAATTGCTAGAAGATAAGGATTACTTGGAGATGAAGATTAAAAGATAATTATAGAATAGATTGTATCAGAATATTCTATAAGTTTATGTTTATCTTTAGTATATGTTGTAAGCCGACTAGGACTCCTTAGTCTATAAAAGGAGGCTCTAGGGCATTAGTTGATATACAAGTTTTCATAGTTGTGAAGTCGATTAAAAAGCTTCAAGGTTGTAAACCCTAGTACTAGTGTAGAGTACTCGTATTATTGATCTAATAATATTGGAGCATTTGGTTATATCTTTGTTCATTCACAATTACTGTTTCATTCATAATACTTCTAGATATTAAGGTGTAGATTCCGCATACACTTTAGTATACATACAAAGTTTCTACAACAAGTTATTTTGGATTTATCCAAGGTAATTTAACCTTAGACAAGCTAAGGAATCAATCAAGGATTAGGATCAACACATGTGAATTAGCAAATCACCGATCATGCATGGGTTCCAATACACTATAAGCCACTACAACCCAATGCACATGACCCATGACCCATGTTAATTACCCATTGTCACCAGTCATGGATGTGTCGTAACATGACACCCTAAGCAACTACAACCCAATGCATATGACCCATATGATGTCAAATACCCATTAATGAATGTGACCAGTGATAACCTAATGCACATGACCCATGACCCATGTGAATTAGCCATTATCACCGGTCATGCATGGGTTCCAATACACTATAAGCCACTACAACCCAATGCACATGGGTTCCATTACACTATAAGCCCACTAAACGACAAAATAGCCAAAAATGGCAATCCGATTACTCACCGATTAATCCCGCCTAGAACGATTACAAGCTACAGGGAGGTCGACCGCCCGATTATCGATTCGCGATTTTTTCAATCTTTGCTACTATTTCTTTAAATTTTTTGTAAACAAGTAACAAAACTTTTATTCACGACTATTATCGTTGCTAAAGGTATTTTCCTGATTAATCCCGCCTAGAACGATGTACAAGCTACAGGGAGGTCGACCGCCCGGCTATTGATTCATGATTTTTTCAACCTTTGCTACTAGTTCGTTAAATTTTTTGTAAACAAGTAACAAAACTTTTATTCACGACTATTATCGTGGCTAAAGGTATTTTCCCTCCAATATGTTCGTGAAATATTTCGTAAAATTTCCCCCAAATGTTCCCCCTAAAAATTTCCCCCCAAATGTTCCCCCCAAAAATTTCATGAATCCCATTCCAAATTAATCACACAAACAACTCCTCCTGTCACCGCCACAACTCCCTCTCATCTCACCACAAATCCAGTCACCACCACAGTTCTCATCACGTCACTCTCTCGTCGCTGTCACTCTCCCGTCATAGACCCACCACTCCCGTCACCACTAGTAAGTATTGTTATGTTCATTTTGTACACATCGTTCTAAAAAAATCGTGTTTATGATTCTGTAATTGAAAATGTCTTGAGTATGCTGTAATTGAACATTTGTTTTGAGATTTCCTCTTGTAAATTATGTCAATTTCTTGGTAAAATTAGCTAGTTAATTGGTTAAAATATATAAGTAACCCTATTAATTGCAACTAAAAACTGTTCTTAAGTAAATGACAAGTTACCAGACTCTGTTCTTATATTTTGAGTTTATATTGGTTTTTGTTGGCAAATTGAGGTATACTTGCCATTTCTTAATTGATTTCAAGTATATTGTATCACATTGTTTGAGTTGTTGGAAAACCCCCTACTTGAATCCTCCATAACGCCTCACCGAACCGTTAAACTAACGATCAGGTGACTTGCAGGGATTACAACCACAAAGCTCCTGCTCCTGGAAGATTACTGCTCGGATAAGTGGGACACATTTATAAACATGGACAAGTCTTGGATGGGAACTAATATGACCAACAAATCTTATGTTGATAGAGTAGTAGCGTTTATTGATTATGCAGTACACAACTTGCAGAAGATGGGGAACATCGACCTATGAGTTAAAAAACAACATCTTTTAATGTTATGTCCGTGTACCAAATGTTTAAACCACATAGAGCATAAAGTGGAGGAAGTGCAGTTCCATTTATTTAGAAATGGGATTGATCTAAGCTACACAAACTGGATTAGACATGGAGAAAAGGATGAGCCATCAATAAGTGCCCAAAACCTGTTAATGCTACAACAAAGTTTGTTGACGACACGGATTTTGCTTTAGATATTACAACAGATGGCCCAACAACAGTAGAAATGGTTAATGCTACAAAAGATAATTTTGATGAGGATGGCCTTGTCAAGTTTCAAGAACTATTATTAGACGCAAAGAAGCCTCTTTACGAAGGATGTCCTGACTTCACAAAGTTGTCTACAATAGTTAAACTACTCAACTTAAAGGGTAAGTACGGAGCTTTTGATATGTTCTAAACTGAATTACTAGGATTGATAAAAAAGATGCTACCTGCTGGTAACGAAATGCTGGAAAAAACTTATCAAGCTAAAAAAGTTATGAAATTGATAGGATTAGGATACAAAAAGATACATGTATGATACAAAAAGGCATCACAGTGTATGGCCAGTTTTAACTGTCATATAAAACCTTCT
>BQNB010033094.1:36678-52623 GCA_026074375.1 Tanacetum coccineum | reverse complement strand
TAAATCTTGCATTGCTGTTACTATGAGTGGCTAAGCACTCCTGGTGCTGGCCTAACCATATATTTACTATTGTGATGATTATGATTTCCTATTCAAATATGGTTCTGTTAGATATCCTTATAGCCTTTCATTGATCCTTATATTTTGGTAGTATAGAGGGTGGCTTAGATCTTGTTAATCCTAATATTCGACTTACCATGTTGAACTTGGGATTAGTGGGGTACTAGGGTAGCTTGACATCTATCCTTAGTGTAGGAATTAAACATATTACCGCCTTTGTCACATTAAATATTTAAAAAGCATGGGAACTCTTTCAAAGAGGGTTAATAATCGGTTTAGATTATAGATTGGTCTTAAGGGTAGTTGGGATTTAACCATTGCAAGCTTGGATGCCCTGCTCGTGTGAACGTAGGGGAATGTGGGATCGTAGAGTAAGTATAGGACATACCTTAAATGAAAATTCGGGTATGTCGATATTAGAACCACTAATGGAACTTATAATTGAACGTGGCGTAGGAAGTTGTAATTGTAGCACTAGTAATGAAATGGTTAGGTTAGCACACTTCTCTCCCTGAAAACTTTTATCTATTTACTTTTCTGTATTTACTTTTCTGTAATTATTATAATCAACTTAAAACCATTTTCAACCGTGACAATAATCAAATTAGAACTATTAAACCGTAGCTCTTGGGACGACCTCAGATTTACCAAACTACTGCACTATATCTGACCGGTTTCTCTTCCCGTTAGTGCGTGTATCGGTAAACGAGTTTTATAAATTTAAAACTTGGTAAAATATTATTTAAAACAATTTACGCATCAAGGTTTTGGCCCCGCTGCCTGGGAGCTAAAATTTGTTTTAATATGATTTCTTATTACTAAGCATTTCAATATTCATAATGGCTGAGGGAGAAATCGATAACATCACTATGGAACAGTATCTAGCATTGACTCGAGGAAACCAGGTTTCTGGCGTGGTTAAACCAGAAATAGGAGGCAATGTGAGCTTTGAAATAAAAACTCAATTCATGCAGGAATTAAGGGAGGCCACCTTTTCAGGAAACAAGAATGACGACGCCCATGAGCATGTGGAGCGAGTTTTGGATATTGTCAGCTTATTCAACATTCCTGAAGTATCACATGATGCTGTCATGCTGCGCATCTTCCCCATTACTCTAACCGGAGCCGCTAAGAGATGGGTGGACAGACTTCCTCCAGGAACCGTTAATTTCTGGGATCTCCGTAAAAAAGCCTTTATCCAAAGGTACCGTGCACCATCAAAGACTGCCAAGCAGCTTGAAGAAATCCGCAACTTCAAGCAGGAAGGAGACGAAACATTATACCAAGCTTAGGAACGGTATAATGACCTTCTATATAAATGCCCCACGCATGACATCAATAACGATCAGAAGGTAAACATCTTCTATAACGGTCTTGGGGCCTTGAACCGCCAATTGCTTGACTCAAAAGGGCCAATTCCTGGCATGACACCTCTTTAAGCATTAATGGCAATTCAGACTATGGCCGACCACTCCCAAAAGTGGCACGATTGGTCATCCAGTAGAAATATAGAAAGTAGTAGTAATTCTGAAGGGATCGTTGCTATTGTAAACAAACTAGAAAACCTAGGTCGAGATATAAAGAAACTAAGAGAGAATGTTTATGCTATTCAAATAGGATGCCAAAACTGTGAAGGAGCTCATCTTGACAAAGACTGCCCTCTCAAGGAGGAAGTAAAAAGCATCGAGGAGGCTAAATATGGCGAGTTTGGACGACCTTCACCTTTCAGTAATGGAGCTAAGTATCGTGTAGGCCCACCTAGATACTACACATGTATGGACAATCGCCTACCATTTGGTGAAAAGAGGCCAAGCTTAGAGGAGCTTATGAACAAACACCTAGAGGAATCAACGCAAAGAAGGACCGAGATGGAAGAATGGGTAAAGAAACTCTAGGAGAATGTCGAAGTTAATACTCAAAACCAAGCCGCTTCTCTTAAAAAATTGGAGACTCAAATCGAGCAGCTAACAAAAGAATTTCACACCAAGGCTGCCAATGAAATAAACAGTCCATCATTAGACCAATGTAAAGCAATGTACGCCAACACAAAGACACCCATCAATAATGGACAACATGAGATATCC
This sequence comes from Tanacetum coccineum, assembly GCA_026074375.1. Taxonomy (NCBI): domain Eukaryota; kingdom Viridiplantae; phylum Streptophyta; class Magnoliopsida; order Asterales; family Asteraceae; genus Tanacetum; species Tanacetum coccineum. Next base: position 50,479 of record BQNB010033094.1, on the reverse strand, counting down.
GTCGCCCTTAACAAATGCACTTAAATTGTCCAAGCAAACAATGTGTCTTCAAAAGTTCTGCCATGTCAATTACCTCCGAAAGAGTTAAACCCTGGGAATTTTACCCTTCCTTGCACTATTGGAAGTTTAAAATTTTTTATTCTATGGCAGATTTAGGCGCCAGCTTTAATGTCATACCCAAGTCCATTTTCGAACACCTAAAATTAGTTCAACTTAAGAAGACTAACATGCTCGTTGAAATGGTAGATATGACAAAAAGATCTCCTATTAGAATAGTCTAGAACATCCTTGTCAAGATCAATAAATTTTTATTCCCATCAAATTTTGTAGTTATGAATATGTTAAACACACGTAATAAAACTATGATTCTTAGGAGACCATTTCTAGCAACCATTCATGCTGAAATAGATGACTTTGATAAAGAAATCTCCTTAGGAATTAGAGGTGACAGAGTTACCTTTGATATGAACAAAAAGATTCATAATTTCACAACCCTCATAGGAGAGATTTATATGATAAACGCAACCTCTAATACTCCCTCAAACGCATCATCTAGGGTTGAGGAAACCAAATGACGTGTATAATGAGAACAATTATTGTAATCAAGAGTAAGGACGAAGTCGTAAGAAGCCAAGAAAACTTGAATTTGATATAAACCTCCCTAGCACGCACTTTTGTAAACCGGTTAAACAAATTTGGGAAGGTAAACTCAAATTTTGGCCGACATGTGACCCAAACATAAAAGAGTGCCCTGGAGGCCATGAGATGTATGAAATGAATAAAGAAGGAGATCATAAAAAATGGTACTGTTACTTTGATAATGATAGAATAAAAATAAACGGGGTCGGTTTATCATTTCTTGATTTCCTGTTAGTTAAATACAGAGAAAACCAAGAGAGAGGATTGATTTAGGGTGAGAGGTTTGAAGAATAGTGTATCAACAACCCAAACACTCCCACTTCAGGGTATACCAAGTTCTAAGGGAATCATAATCCTAGACCTAAGGACTACCCTTTCAAGGATTGGCTATTGACAAAGGTAGGACACACAAATGTAAGTGAACCAGTGAAAAAAACCCTACTTAAAACATGGCTAATTTATTGTTTTCAAGAAAATATAGTAAAAGACCCGCGAGAAAGGAGTTTTGTTGACTATAAGTGGATGTTCGATCTAGAAATTGACTAGTTAGCAGATGAATATGAATTAGAAATAGGAAAGAAGGACATATGCTAGATGATATATGGGAAAATTATAGGAAAGCACAAGGGGATAATACCTATTGGTGGCATGATAAAAAATCAGAAGAGGAGGAAAGATGAAAACTTGGAATCAACATAGAAGAGTATGACCCACCAATGGTTCACGTAGAAACTTTCAAAGTAAAAAGATACTCGTTTAACACTGGCCAAAGTTTTATCCGTGTTACTTAAGAATTGATGGATGCCTTGCCAATAGGAAGAGAAAATGGGTCATGATTCAGGGATATGATCCGTAAGGAAGTGGACAGTGGAAGAAGGATCCACAGACAAACGTAGAACGTCTTGAGTCTAACTTAAAGACTCAGTAATAAACAAAAGTGATTGTTGGGAGACAACCCGTCTTTTATTTTCTGCATATTAGTTGGTTTTTGTTGGTTTCTCACTTTGTTTTGCAGGTTCTCTCTATGAAGAAATGGAATTCGAGGTCTCCTCGACTCGTTTTCATGTGGTAATAAGGTTCTATATAGGCATAACCACTTAGGTTACGCCATAACATATTTCATTACGGCGTAATGTCCTGCATTAGTTACGTCGTAACCTTTTTGTTTGAAATTTCAAAATTTTAAAACCATATGTTTACGGTGTAACCCATTCAATGGTTACGCCGTAAAACCCTTTTTGAAAAACTAAAATAAGTTTGAAACCTTTTCAAAAACCATGTATAAGTAAATGAACTTTGTGGGTATGTTCCCTGAAAATCCTCATGAGACCTCACTCGTCCACTTAGGGCACCAAGTGGTTTAAAAGGCTTGTTGCATATGCTAAATGCAACCGTAATTCCTATGAAAGTGAGTTAGATTATAGTCTATATTTATCTACGAAAGTTTAATGCTTGTTGTTGCATAGTGATTTTAGGGGAAACGATGTTGTTCTATAGAAGCTTTGCAAGAAGTCATCTCTTGTAGTCATCACTCGGGGAAGAGAGCAACACTCAAGGGAGTCTTTTGCTTTAATTATACTCTTATTTCATTATTTCATTTGCTTAATTGTACAATAGGGACATTATACAAACCATGTGGGAGGGTGGGAGTAGAATTATCGCTTGACCTATATTTGCCTTCGATTTCCTAGTTTTCTTTAAATGGTGGAGCCAATTTTAAAATTTTGACATGTTTTTCTTACTAAACTAGAATAAATCTTTGCCGATACACATTTACCCTTTGATTTAATTTGGTGAGGTTAAGCCTAATGATTCCGTTTTCATCTATTATACAAAAATCCACCAAAAATATGAGTGTGCCGGTAGTTTTGTAGACTTTAGAACTTGGCTTGTACATCTTGTTAAGACCTAATTGGTTAGTTGGAATAGACTGTTCAAAAAGGCAACATTTTAGGAAATCACCCAAAGAGCCTATATGTGTATGTGTTTATCAGCTTGTCGCACTGACTTGTCGACCTCCCCGTGTAAAACCCTTGTTGCACTCACTAAAAGTAAAGGATACCCCTAAATCACCTTGTCAAGCTAATCCTGTTTAAACCCTATATGTTTTGTTACATCGTTTCGCCTAAGCTTACCGTGTAGTCTTTATTTTCTTTGTGTTGAAATCTCTGGCTATTTAAGTCTATGGTTCAGGGGAATGGGAACGAGAATTTTATGCATTCGTGGAAGACTAATCAGTTATGATCTATAAAGACCCCCTATGTCATCACTTTCGACATTGTTCATCTCAAATGAGGGGATGTGCGTATAATATTAAATGCTGCATGGGCTGTAAAAAAAGATATAAACTCCTGTAGCATTTGCATGTTTAAACCATGAAGAAAAAGAAGAAAAGAGGGTGCAACTAAAAAGCCACCCATGTGCTAAAAAATGTAAAGATGGTGCAAATTAAGTTAAAATTTATGGAGCTAGTAGCCCATTATTGCTACCACAGCCATCTTAACAAATTTGAAGAAGAATGGAGCTAGTAGCCATTATCGAAGATCAAGTTTTCGAACCCTCCTAATCTTTTGGAACCTTGAATGGACAGTAGCTTAGTTATGATAGCTATAGATTACTTTAGGGATTATTTTGTTTTTGTGTTTTTACGTCAGCCTTAACAACCATGTATATGTGTATCCACAATGTTATCTAACCCTTTTTATCACCCATATAAACCACAATATCCACACATGTTTGCCTGGGAGACTGTTTAGGAAACCCTATTTTAAAATGGGTGGAAGAACTTGTATTGTGTTCTTTCCAAGATTATAGATAGTATAACACATATAGTTGTACATTGAGTGATCTCTCGAAAATTGAACACTTAGATTAGTAATGAGAGTTGGCGTGTTTTGTTATCTCCTTTTTCGTGAGTGTGTTTTTGGCTCTGATGTTTTCTAGCATAGTAATTATTAAATTCATTTTTCAGTCATCAAATTAGGGAAAGCTTTTTTATGAATTATTCTAATGATTCTACTTGAGGGCATAGTAGAAGTAAAGTGGGGGTGATATTGATAACATCAAATAGTTAATTACATTTTATATCAAAATCCCTTTGTAATTTGCTTTTTATTAAACATGTTATAAGCCTGAAAATGTTTTACTGAATTCTTATTATTAGGTTTTCAGGGATCCAAGTGGCATTTTAGCAAAAGAAGAGGGATTTGGAATGAACGCACAAAAGTAATGAGTTACAAGGCAGTTTAACGGTGTTACACCCCCAGGATTACCACGTATCATAATCCATACGAAGAAAAAGAAAAGATATGAGTCTATCACACACCTTTACGGCGTTAAAGCCTCTCATACTTTACGCTACATTATTCAAATTTAACAGAGATGTGATTTATCTGAGTCAGCATTAAGACGTAAACTTAGGCGAACAAAGGTTACGCCCCATCATAACATCATTTTTTGCCTGAAGGATTGAAGCTTGTGTTAGCAAGATTAAGATTAAGGCGTAAAGTCTTACAAGCGTTACGCCGTACACATTTTGAAGCCTATAAATAGAGTCCTCCTCTGGCTCATTCAGCATCACTCACCTCCACCACTCTAAACATATTTCTAAGGGGTGAACCAAACCCCTAAGGTTTGAAGCATTTAATCAGAAGGTCCAAGGGAGAAGTCACTTTACACAATTATTGTATTTAACAGTTCATTTCATTCTCTGTAAGAATTATGATGATTCAATCCATTTCTTTATTCATTAATTCTTGCATTGTTGTTACTATGAGCGGCTAAGCACTCCTAGTGCTAGCCTAACCATGTATTTACTATTGTGATGATTATGATTTCCTGTTCAATTATGGTTCTGTTAGATATCCTTATAGCCTTTCATTGATCCCTATGTTTTGGTAGTATAGAGGGTGGCTTAGATCTTGTTAATCCTGATATTAGACTTACCATGTTGAACTTGGGATTAGTAAGGTACTAGGGTAGCTTGACATCTATCCCTAGTATAGGAATTAAACAGATTACCGCCTTTGTCACATTAAATATTTAAAAAGCATGGGAACTCTTTCAAAGAGGGTTAATAATCGGTTTAGATTATAGATTGGTCTTAAGGGTATTTGGGATTTAACCACTGCAATCTTGGATGCCCTGCTCGTGTGATCGTAGGGGACTGTGGGATCGTAGAGTAAGTATAGGACAAACCTTAAATGAAAATTCTAGTATGTCGATATTAGAACCACTAATGGAACTTATAATTGAACGTGGCACAGGAAGTTGTAATAATAGCACTAGTAATGAAATGGCTAGGTTAGCATGCTTCTCTCCCTGAAATCTTTTATCTATTTACTTTTCTGTATTTACTTTTCCGTAATTCTTAAAATCAACTTAAAACTAATTTTAACCGTGACAATAATCAAATTAGAACTATTAAACCTTAGCTCTTGGTAGGACCTTGGATTTACCAAACTACTGCACTATATACGACCGGGTTCTTTGCCCGTTAGTACGTGTATCGGTAAACTAGTTTTATAAATTTAAAACTTGGTAAAATATTATTTAAAACAATTTACGCATTAATAAACCTGAGAGATTGTAGCGTTTCCAAGCTGATAATCTCCATAGCCTATAATCTTTACTATTTGATCATTGTCGAATCTTACAGTGCCTAGAAATTTTGAAACAACGTTAATGAGCTGAGAGCGGTTCCCTGTCATATGCTTAGAGCATCCGGAGTCCAGATACTAGAGAACAATCTGGACAACCTGAAATCAACAAGAGGATAAGAAGATGGAACATCTGAAGCATTGGATCCCCAAGACTGGTTGGGTTCCGTTGTGTTAGTAATCCTAGATTTTACAATTATAGATTTACTACTCGAACCTACAGATGTTATTGGTTTGGTTTTCCTGCTATAGACTTTAATATTTGGTTTTTGTGTTTCTACTAATTTAGAAGTGGTTTTCTTAAGATGCACTACTTTAATGGAAGTGATCCTAGTTAAAAGGCATGAATTACCAACTAAAGTGAAAGTTCTTCCTGTAGGTTTCCACCAATAGCCAACATCAGTGAACACTTTACCCGTAGGTTTCCAAATATTTTGTTGTTTGATATCTTAGCAGACTTAGATTTAGAACGCACATTCACATATTTAACAAAATCAAGAACACACATATCATGGATTGCATCAAACATACACTTATTAGAAATAGCACAAATTAATTCAGAATTCGCATTTAACATTAAATGCTTAATATCTGCATTACAAATAGGTTTAACAACAGGATTCATTTTATTTGATTTAGATTTAACGCTCCTAGGGTGGTCTTCTACTTTATTATTCATGTTGCTACTGGTAGGTCGCAAGATCCTATTGTTCTTTGTATTGCTTGAAGGTTGTGATCTACTAGCACTAGTAGAACTCTTTACTCCTATAGAAGTCAACATAGGTTTGTTAGAATCTGGTGTGTTGTTGGAACCTACTTTTTGTTTTGTGTTACTTTGTAATGTAATAGGTTCGGCAAACCTAACTTTCTTGTTTTTGTTCAATGATGTGACAGCAATCAATTTCTCACTAGAGTTATTTACAGAAGGGTATGTGTCTCGAACATAAACTAGCAACTCCTGAATTCCTGTAACATGCTTACAGGCAATATCTAACGTACTATCTAAAGGTTGTTTGGCTCTGTCTTGTTCAACTATTCCACATAGAATATCAGCTTGTTCCTTAGTTGTCTTAAGGTAGTATATGTAAGCTTCCCTATTGTTAAACAATTTAGGAGAAAGTGGTTCTAAATCAGGTTTAAGCATTCCTGGAGTATTAGTGGTGGCACTAGTTATTGTGGTGGCATTATCAAGCACATTTTTACCTTTTAATCTTCTTAATTCATTTTGTAATGCTGATGTCACAAAAACATTTTCTTAAATTTGACCTTTTAATTCCGCATTTTCCATAGACATAGAATTCAATTGAGCAATCAAAGAGTGACAGTGTTCTTTAGAAAGAGCACGTGTCTTTTTAATTGAATCAAATTGATCTTTGTAAATATTTTTCAAATGCTTAATATCTTTATGCAAAAGCTTGTTTTCAGAGAGTAATTTTGCCACACTATGCTCCAGCTTAATGTTTATGGTTTCAATCTCATCCATATCTTGTTTCACTCTATCCTTCTTATCAGACCCTCTCAAGGATTTAATGTGGTTCCTCAACTTGTTGATTGTGGTGCCCTTTTTTTGTAGCTGAGTTTTCAAGTCATTGTTTTCAAAATATTCTGAAAATTCTGAAGCATTTTGATTCTCACATGATTTGTCCTTTTGAAAAATTTATTGATTAAGTTGTATGTCAAGTTCTAGAGAAATGCAATGTTTTTCAAGTTTTGCAAAACTGTTTGAAAGTTCAATGTATACATCTCGTTCAACCATATTTTTCTTATTGACAAGCTCAGCTTCAAGATCTAAACACTTGTTACAAGTTTTACTTTTCTTTATTCCCAATTTCTCAGAATCAACAAAAACAGCAGTAGAATTCATCACAGTAAGCATAACATCTTGAGACATTATTTGGTGTAAGAGTCGATCATTGTCAAGAAAAAGTTATTTCTTATGAATTTTAAAGCACTGTTTGTCTACAAAACACTGTTGAACTACAGCTTCCATTTGGTTAAAAACTGTTTAGACTTTAGTAATTTCATTAATAAGATCTTTATCAAAAACATTAAATATGTCTTTTAAAGTCTTTAAAAATGGAATTACTTCATTTAGAAAAATAGCTTTGGTGTGTTCAAACCCCCATGATCCCTCGGTTATAGCATCAAGTGTAATCCTCTTTTTCACCATAGTGTCAAATTTTCCAAGATGGTATTTAAGCTTTTGAAGGCTTGTATTTACCTGACTTACCTTAGGAAGTTCCCGAGGAGCCTTAATTTTGACAAGTGAAATATCATATTGGTCAGTATTAGGGTGTGAAGTTTGTAACCAAAAAGTTTGTTTTGCAGACAATTCTTGTTGTGGAACAAAACGTTTTCCAAAATCTTTAGATAATTGGTTTAACTCAACATAATTAGGTGGAGAAACATTAATTTTTTGTTTAATTGAAATGGGATCATTTTGTTTTGCAAGCATTTTAGATCGACTTACTTCTTCCAAAATCAGTGTCTCTTCTTCATCAGTCACAGGGATCACATCATGTTGCCTAGAAATTATACTACCATCGTACAATGTTGGCTTAATCCACTGAGCGTTCTTAAGATAAAACGGATTTTGATAGCCAAGTGCTTGTTTGTGGGTGTCATCATAAAAAACTTGTGGCTTTGTTAACATGTGCATTGTTTGAGCAGATTGACCCACTTTATAGATAATATTATCTAGTTCTTTTATTTTCTTTTCTAAATTAATTTCTTTGTCCATGTATTTACTTTTTTTTTCTTTGGATTCCTTTTTGAAAACATTGAAGGTTTGCAATAAAGATTCCTTTTCCTTGATTTGATTAGAAAGATTTTGTTCAAGTGAGTCAATTTGCAATGCTTAAGTGCAAGTCTATCTCAAATTATGTCATCTATTTAAGAATAAATTAACTTTTCACGACTACTTAAATCAATATTAAGTCTTTGTTCAAAAGTTTTGAGCCGTTCCTTATATCTCTCAAGCTCAGCGGTTAAGGATTCACTATGTTTTTCCTGATTAGCCTTTTACCAATTAGTTACATGATTAATTATTTGTTCAGACATTTCTTCAATCACAGATGGTATCATTGAATCTTGTTGTACAAACGAGTTAGTATCTTAAATAGTTGCCTGTTGTGTTTCTTGCAGATATTGAGAGTACAGAATGATATTACTATAACTTGTTATCTTGTTATCTGGATAATCATCAACAGGTGTTTGGTCAAAATGTTGCATTGCTTGTACACTTTGATTATCCATATCATTTTGATAGGTTTCAAAATTTGGTACCTTAGAGAGAACGTCTAAACCGTAGTTTGAGAGATTGACCATCAAAACCGCTTTAGGAGAAGAGATATCATCACAGTCGGAATCATAGGCATCCAAATCATTAGTTTGAAAAGCGGCATTGTAAATGATTGTTGGCTGAACATCATGACAATCTGTTATTCCAGGATTTGCTATAAATGCCAGCTGCTCCTCATCCAAAATTTAACTAGATTCTTGTGCTTCAACCAACATTGCTTTTTCCTTAAACCATGCTGCGTTCCTTGTCCTCTTAGGCTGAGTGCATTTCTTAGCCATGTGTCCTTCACCTTAACAATTATAGCATTTAACACCCTTGCCAGTCCACCTACATTTGATTGCCCCCTGAACTTGTAGCATTTCTCTCTTATTTAGAAAATTCTAAAGTGTGATTGCTTTATGTTTAAATGGAAAGTGAGCAGCTACAGCTGACAAAAATCCATTGCTTTGTTGAACAAGCAATTGGTTCATCTCCTAGAGTAAACACAAGAACAACAAGACCTGAGTCTAATTGAGAAACTCGGTCATTAGCTAAGTTGAATTTGGGGGTAAATGAAAAGGATTTTGAGGAACCGATAATGTTTGATGACGCATTTGAGACTAGTATTGATGTGATGGTGGAACAGAAGCATTTAACAACCCTTACTAGTCCACCTGCATTGTTTGCCCCTGAACTCGTAGCATTTCTTAGTTTGGAGAAAATTCTAAGTTGATTGTTTGTTAAAGGGAAATGTGAGGCAGCTACACCTACATTGAGATAAGCAATTGGATCATCTCCTAGAGAAACACAAGAAAAACAAGACCTGAGTCTAATTGAGGAAACTCAGTCGTTGGTTGAGTTGAAATTAGGGTGAATGAAAAGGATTTTGAGGAACCGATGATGTTTGATGACCCATTTAGGACTAGTATTGATGTGATGGTGGAACAGATGATGTTGGGTGACTAATTTGAGGTTGAGGATGATGAGGTGCTGCATGCATTGGTGTGTTTTGTTGAGAAGAGTGGACTTGTTGAAGAGTTGATGATGTGCATGTCATTGATGAGTTGAGCGAATCTCCAATAGTACTTGTTTTCGATGTGCTTCCTCTTATGTTCCAAGTATTTTATCCTTTTTAAGAAAGATATGAGTTTCTCAACAGTTTTCTTCAAAATAGCCTTTGAATTATTGAGACTATCATACGTAATCAAGCTCTATGACTCCAAGTTAATACACCCAAAATCTAATGGTTTTCATTCAAATTGATTGGAAGAAGACTTGCAAATCAAGTTTGAAACATTAATTTTTATGATTGACTTCATGAAAATGTATCCAACTTTACTCCGAATGTTATTTGATCTCCAAATTCCATGTCTCCAATGATAAAACAAATGTTACATATACATTTGTATCAATGTGTATATCATTTAGTTTTAAGTTGAATTTAGATTCAATTCTATTGAATGTGATCTCTAATCTTTATGCACCTGGGTTATTGATGTCTAATCTAACATGACCTTCCTATATGAATTATGTAGCTTGTGCCTTATTGTTAGTTTCAGATTCTTTGTTTAGCGAGACATGATACAAAGCTCTTATTTGTTTCTCTAACTTAGACATCTTCACATGAGTAAACTTATCAAACTCATCATATAGTTTACACTCTTGTTTTTGTAATGACAATGATGTGCCTTGCATTAAAAGCTTAACTATGTCCCATATCTCTTTGGAAACTTTGTGATGATTGATAATAGCATACACATCTAGAGGTAGTCCCTGAAGAACAATGTTGGTGGCTTTAAGATCACAATCAGCTTGGAGCTTTTTTAAAGCTAAGAGTTCTTCATACTTCTTTTTCCTAGTTTCGCCATTCTCTTCAACAGTAGGCCAAATAAGAGGACCATTTTCAACTGAGTTAAGAATCATTCTCCCGTTCTGCCTATTCTCTATGTATAGTTCCATACGGTTCTTCCACAAGTCATACATAATTTTGTCCAACATGGGAGGGCGGTTGTCCGCACCGGCAATAATCATAAATTCAGCTAAAGTTGTCATTTTGATTTGATTGATTAAATAATAAAAGATAACTTTTGATCGTTCAGTGATTAGAGAAATTTGTGTTAAAGTAATGTTCTTGAAGTGATGAAGTAATGTAATTACACGGGATTTTACAATTCTTGATAAAACCGAGAAGATAAATGAATATTTCACAGGATTTTACAAATCATAGAAAAAACCGTATAAATCACCTAAAAGAGATGTATAAATCGCCTAGGCAAAAACAGTGTATAAATCTCCTAAGCCAATGTATGAATCGCCCAAATGAAGTGTATAAATCACCCAAGAGAAAACATATAAATCACCCAAGAGAAGTGAATAAATCTCCAAATGAAAGTGGTATAAATCGCCCAAGATACACTGGTATAAATCGCCCAAGAGTATTGTATATATCTCCTGAAAACCTCTTGTGTATAAATCGCCTAACCTGAAACCGGTATAAATCACCTAAGCTTAAAAGTATAAATCGCCTAAGCTTCGCCTAGACTCAAACGCATATAAATTGCCTAGACTCAAACTTATAAATCGCCTAGACTAAAGAGCGTATAAATCGCCTAAGCAAAACACACGTATAAATCGCCTAGACCACACAGATGTATAAATCGCCCAAGCTTAAAACCACTTTTTTCAAATCACTAAAAGATACACTTTTTGATGTTTTTGTTTGATTTTTCTTGTACAACTTGCTATCCTAAGCTTATAAGAATCCTAAAAACACAAACTTTAATGTTTTTAACACAAAAATTTTAGGTCAAGATTTTGGGTTGAAAACTGATTTTCGGATCAAAATACTCAAAAATATGGAATTTTTTTAAGTTTTTCTAGGTTTTTCTTGTACAACTAGCTTATACTAAGATAGAAGAAGTATAAAAATGAAAGCTTTATGGTTTTTGAACACTCAAAAAGTAAAAACTTTTTGAGGATGCTCGTTTACCACACACGAACCAAAGAAAAACGCACACTACTCCTACCAAATCACCCCATGGCTCTTGATACCAATTATAGAAAACATGTTTTTATCTAAACACTTAACTAATCAATGAAGAAACTAGAGAGAGAAAGGATGTAAGAAAGGTTATTTATAGTGAGAGAAAGAAAGAGAGAATATTAGATTAAGATGTGTGTGTGAAATGAAACCAACCAACACCGTCTCCAAGCTATGGAGAGGGTATTTATACATGTCCTAGTCGCGGCTCATAAGGGCCTTGATGGGCTTTCTATGGGCTTTGGCCTTTTTACCTATTTAAGGTTTCAAAAACTAACTAAGACCTACGAGCTAAGTATTCTATGAGTGACCGAGTCTTTTCTTAATTTCTAACAAATAGCATCATCATCAACTTGTATTTTAGATTTCTTTGACTTTTTGAGGATTAGTTTTGTTTTTCTTCATTTTGTTTGAGTTTGTGGTGGTTGTTGTTTTGGTAAAGTTGTTGTCTTTTCTGTAATGATTAAGATGACAATGTCAACTAGTGGAGGTCTTTGGACAATAAGGTTCTCTTGATAAATGGGAACATCTACCAGTGGAAGATAGATTGATTACCATTCTCAGCAGAAGATAGTGTCATAATGGAACTGAGAAGTTGTGCTGTAGGTTTCTCTACTTGTGGATCAGGTACACTAACTTCAGCTTGTACTTTTCTAGGTTGATCAATTCCATCTTTTCATCCATAGCTTGCTCTTCTCTAGCTTGGTCATATGCATCTTTCACATCTTTAGCTTTCTCAGAATCATCAATTTTGGTTCTTTCATCATCAAACTTCGCTTGATTTGCTTCATCATCAGTTGATAAGAATCTCTCTTCATCTTTAGATTTTAAACTTGAACTATCAGAACTATCACTTAGCCCATCAGGAACCTCTGGTATCACACCAGATCCTTCGTCTGGACCTTTAGTGTGTTGTTTGAGGATGAAATTATCTTTGCTTGCTTTTATAGGTTTCTTCATGTCAACAAAGTATTGTGCAGAACTAGACAAGGTTTTAATTCCTTTTAACTTCTTTGAATGATCTAGAGTTCCTTCTTTTGACTCCTTATAAACCCCTCTACCAATAACAATACCACTTTATCTTTCATTCAGATGGACTTCATCTTCATCAGTCTCCTCTGAATCCATTGTTACTGCTACCTCTTCTGACTCACAGGTTTTTTGATGACTATCTCTGTACGCTTCTTGTTTGGAACATGTACTGTTTCTATCTTCTCCATAACTACTTTAACACCTTTCTTGGTGAGCAGCCCTTTACCTCGACCTATGGCTGGTTGAATTATCATAGACTTAGCCAAGTAGTTCAGATAGTTAGTAGAAGCCTTGATTTCATCACTCAACATCTCCATTGGAATTGCAATTCCATTAATTAGATCCTATGCTCCTTTGTTTGCAAACTTTAAATTTCCAAGAACCGCATCAAGTGTGATTCCGTGCTTGTCAGATTAGAGTCTCTTAAACACAGTGTTGTGATGTGAGAGGATATGTTTGATGATAAGCTTTGTGAATCTGGGAAAGGGTAGCAGCTCTTTCTTCTTGGCGCTTATTTGTCTAGAGTCGATCTGAAACTTGAAATCTTCCTAGATCAAATCTACATAATCAACATTTGTATTTGTAACCATTCCCCAAAGAACTTATAGTAAAGCCAATCTGGGTCTATCAAATCCAGAAGCCTTCTCGGTTAAGCATTTGTTGATCATTGTCATTGAGGTTCTCCAGGGTTGGTACATGCTATCGATTACCATCTTTGATACTTGATCAATAGATCTAAGGTATCCAATCTCTTTGATGAATGAGACAATTTTATCATGAGGTGGTGGTGTTACAAATAGATGATCAGAGTCTTTGGGAGTTATTTGTAAAGCATCACGAAGTAAGTCTGCATTCACTTCAAAGCTCTGATCATCTAATGTGAAAAAGTATGTCTTGGATTCTATGTTGTAGGTAATTGTGTGCCAGAATTGTTGCACGTAGATTGTGACAACCGTGATTTGAGCAGGTTAGTTTATACTAGAAACCTTATCCTTAGCTTTTGAGGCACTTTCTACATCAATCTTAGATTTAGAAACTATAGAAGTAGTATCTAGAGTCATAGATTGTTTCTCTTTCTCAGAAAACCTAGTCTTAGGAGCTACGAAAGTAGTTTCTAAAGATTTTGATGTTCTAGAATTAGTGAAGAAGGTT